>JALBCR010001619.1:0-291315 GCA_030710515.1 Abscondita cerata | reverse complement strand
ATTGCCATAGAGTAATCATGATTGATTTTTTGGATAAAGGTAGAACAATAACTGGAGATTACTATTCGACATTACTGATTTGTTTTTGCAGGACAACGCCTCTGCACACAAATCTCATGTTGTCATGCAAAAATTTGTGATTTAGGGTTTGAATTACTAGAACACCCCCCTTATTCACCCGATTTGGCTCCGTCCGACTATCACCTCTTTCCTCAACTGAAAAAAGTTTAAAAGGTTGTACATTTTCTTCCAACAAGGAGGTAGTAGAAGCTGTGGAGGTCTAGTTTGCAGAGCAAAAAGAAACATTTTTTTTAAAGGTCTAGAGACCTTGCAGGTTCGCTGTAATAAATGTATCCAATTAAGAGGAGAATATGTTGAATAATAAAATATTTTGACATTGAAATTTTGTTTGGTTCTATAGTAGGCTAAGAATTTTTCAATATTTCCTCGTATATTGTATATTATCATCGCACGTAAATAATTACTGTCACATTGGTTTGCAGAACTTGTAAATATAATAATATATGTATATTATTTCAAACTCTGTACATTATTTTTCAACACGAAGCTAATCCCACGGGTAAGTATAAATTTTGTACAAGCCCTTTTATCCCCAAATTACAATTTTTACTTGTAATTTTTGGGCATCAAAGGTGCACGTTTACAAGACAGTGAACCAATAATTGATATTGATGGAACAGAAATACAACGAGTAAAGACATTCTAATATTTAGGAGTAATAATAGAAGACAAAAAACAAAAGAAGCAGAGATTAATAAGACAATAGAAAAGACAATGAAACTATACTATGTCAGGAACATCAAATTTTAAAACAAAAAGAAAATATCCTGTAAAACAAAAATTTATTTATTTATTTATTCGTATAGTAAAACAAAAATAATAGAATACAAATCAATATATAGACAGATATTAATCTTCGGATACGAGTCCTGGATACTGAGCAATAAACAAAAAAGTAAGAAGCGTAACGAAAAGATACAAAATGAGAGATACAGAAACAAGAAAAGAACTAAATTTAACACAGATATTAGAATTTATAGAACACATACAATTAGGATGGTGGGGCCACCTATAGAGAATGGAAAACTTGAGACAAACCAAAAAAATATGGCAAACCAAGATAACAAAGAATAAAAGAAAAAAACGACTACAATAAACGTGGGATAAGGTTATAGCAGAAATTTTGGAGAAGAAAAGAAAAACATGGAATGAAGTCAAGAAAATTGCGGGAAAACCAAAAAGAATGGAATAAAATTTATAAATTAAAATTAAAATGTATTTATTTTAAATATGTACAACCTTGGACTTAAATAAAGCCCACACCTTTATAAACAATCATAACATTTGGACATTTCTGTGACATAAAGGTAAAGTGTTTATAATTTTGAAGGGTGTACTTAATCCTCTAACGCGTTTGTTTACTTTGTTTATATTACAGGTATTTTAAAAACACAATTAAAGAATTTTCTTGGTCTTAATAACTATTTTTGGTTAGGTTAACTTTGTAATTTCTATACATTATTCAAAATTATTGTTTTAATTTGTGTTACATTTTACATTAATACGATCCACTTATTTTATTTGTGTTTATTATTTATTTCAAATTTTCAATTATTTCAAATATTTTTTGTGAATTTTACAGATTTTTATTAAATGGATTAATTGTATTATAACTTTTGATGATAAAAACAATTCACATGGAATGTTGGACAAAAAGCTCCTTTCAGCTAGAGTAGAAAAGTACTTTCAAAAAATTGTTCTTTGGATTATTTCATTTTTATGTAAGAAATTGTCTGAGTATAAAAAAGTCGGCAAAATAATTTCCTTAAAAGAACAATAAAATGGAATTTTAGTTTAAAATTTAAATGCAACATATTAACAATTAAAACGGTTACAAAATTTAAGACATATATAACAATAATAATATACCACGTAGGTCAAGCTTAGTTTTTAATTGAACCAACATTGTATGGTAAAAACGTCAATACCGGAAGTGGTCGACTAGTTGGGAAACGTCTTTATATTTTTTAAAACATTTTCGTATTGGCCAATATAGACTTTAAGTAAACATCACTTACTTTTATGTATCTGTCTAACACTTAGGATATGGATTCGCAACTTTTCGATTTAATATATTAGTAAAGATTTTTAGTTTGTGTGTTGATATTCTGTAAATGGTAATGTACCTTATAATTTCTTATGTTTTATGGAACATTTATAACTAAATAATTAAAAACAAAGAATTTTACTCAATCTACAAATCAGTTAGAATTAAATAAAGCATCAGACTGGTAATAAATAAAATTGTAAACATTTTTTAGTTTTGTAAAAAATAAATTAACTGAGAAGTGTTTTATAGGTTTTATATTAAAACTATTACACAAAAATGTATCAATAGTTAATATAAATTCCAACAAAAATAATTGGCCCATCTTGATCCTCTTCTCAATATAAAATTTTCAAGGTAGATGTAGCACATTTTCTAAAATTTTGATATATCTATGTAAATTGAATGCTGGAGGAGACACTTGCACTAATTTCCCAAGTTTAGCTTTATGCATCTAACCCCAAACTCCTGCAGATATTCTACAACTTTTTGCCAATGACATTACATAACGTTGGTTGTAGCAGGTGCATCATGTGACGAAGAAAATATTTTGACTGTTGACCAGTCTCTATTTAAATTATTCATGCAAAATTGCAGACGATTTTCGGCATGTTGTGGAGAGAGTGGAATTTGTCTGCCAGGTTTTTGGCAGTCGGCAAACGTCTTTTAATTGTTCTGCAGTGCAGGGATTTGCAATTGTTCTTTTAATAGTAAACTTACACTTGAGTTCTCTCACTCCTAAAGAGTCCCAAAAAGACGAAACAGCTGTCGATTGATTTTCAGTATTTGTTTGTTATTGTACAACCTCTTGCAAACTTACAGCAGGCGATTCAAGATTTTTATTTTTGCTAACACTTATGTTAGCTATAATTATCGAAGAATCGACTTATGTAACTCCTTTTACATACTTGTCGACAAAGTTGCTTAATGCGAACCACGTGATCAAAGTAGTAAAAGGAGTTTGTTGTATAAGAATTACTATTTGTTGATCTTCTTTTTCGTTCGTTATAAGCTGCCTACCAATACGATGCGTCGAGAGCATTCCTTCTCCACCTTCTTTATAACGATCTCTCCCTCGTCTGATCTGCTTCCTCTAGAATTGCAATAATATTTTTTGTCAACAACATAACTACCCTCTTAATTGAGAAAAGTACAGTATATAAATATTACATCGACGAGACACTTCACTTATTGAAAATCCAGTATTCCCACAATAATTCCTCTTTCTGGAAAAAAGTTCCCGATTGCTCTAAGTACCGGGACATTGTTACTATCACAATCAAAACCTTATCGTCAGTCTCACTCAAATTTGTTTTTAAATGAACAAGAAATTAACAATTCCCGTATATTTATTGTTTTATTTTTTAAATAACATTAGTAATTACATATACATATAAATATAGTACCGTACTATTATTACATACAATGAAGAGATTAGACAATTTTAGTTATTAATGTTATTTTATTTGGAACTGTGCCGAGGATAATCTTCTTAATAAAACACCTTTATATATAAAATAAACAACTTATACAATACACAATTATTATTTTATCTGACATTACAATTTTTTGTTTTTACTTTGTTTCTTGATAAATTATATTTGCAGTATTTTTAGTGAACACTCAACACCCCTTCTAGCTAAAAACACTGTAAATCTTTTAAATACAATACAGTTAAATATAAAATAAACCTAAACTTAGAATAATATTAATATCAACAAAGGATATAAAATAACCTTTCATTTCTAGACCTAATAGTTCACAATTAGTGTAAAATTGAAACGTTAATTTATATCCTTTGTTAATATTATTATTATTCTAAGTTTAGGTGTATTTTATATTTAACTGTATTGTATATAAAACATTTACAGTGTTTTTAGCGAGAAGGGGTGTTGAGTGGTCACTAAAAATACTGTTTTTACTTACATTAGGTACACTCATAAAATTTAAAACTTGGACACCACAATTTCTGTAAACAAAAGTTTGCACATTGTGAAGCGGGCTTAAGGGTATCATTTACAATTCTAACAGCAGGTAGTCTCAGCAGGGGTTATCTTATAGAAGGACTGTAGAATGAATCATTACACTAAGCACGTTTTAGAAAATAGGTAATTTACGTTGCTTACTTAATTTTTTTCTTTAAAGAATATATTTGAAGGTATCGCTAATTAAACACCATAGCTCGATTAATTATCGAATCAAAATTTTGTTTAGGAAATGTTTACAAAATAAAATTAGAAATAATTTTGATTTAAAAACGTCTACAAGCAATAACTTTTAAATTAAATCAAAAAACTAAACATGGTTATTTGGGTTGACTGATTATTACTTATTTTTAAATAAATCTAACCTACTAATTATTGTAAGTTATTAAAAAAAATCATTAAACTCTCTATTCATAATATTTAGTCCTTACAAAATGTATATTTTATGACGTTTCATTTTTTCTGTAGTTAATATAAAAAGTGAAAATAAAAACTAAGGCAATTCTTATTGTCAACGTATATATTTAGTTTTTGACAAGAATTTATTACATAATTATAATTAAGATACCAAGTTATAGTTTAAAATTAAATGAAAACTTTTTTTAAATAAAGGTATTACTATATAAATAAATATAAGAAATCAATAATGGGTGTGACCTCCATTATTATTGATACATTCTTGGAGGCGTCTGCTCATTGACGCTATCAAGGTATCAATATAATTAATCTTATCCCGAATTACATCTATTTGTTATTTATTTACTTTCTACTTAGCTTCAAGTTTCTTACCTTCTTCATAACTAAATTCATTAAATTCTTCCTCAACACACTTAATAACGTCTTTTTCCTTCAATAACAAATACATGCAAAATTTCCACATGTGATAATTGTTCAAATTTAATAATTCAATGTTAAAACTGTTCTTACTATTTGCGGACGCCATTTTTCTTTTTTGTCGTAATTTTCTTTTACACATAAATTAACTTTATTTAACTTTATTTGCCTGGGCCCATAACCCGTTATTTTATTTGAAACTGTGCCAAGGATAATCTTCTTAATAAAACACCTTTAATAAGATATCCTTTATATACAGTGCGTCCCAGAACTAATGGGACATATTTTAATATAAGATTCCTTAGACAAAAACAATGAAATTTTTTTGTATTAACCTTACTCATAAACTGGATATTTACTAAGATACAGGGTGTCAAAGTAAAAAATTAATTTTAGTTTTTTCTTATTTAATTGAAAAGTATTTGAGATATTTTGACAAAATTTTGCACAGTGGAGTTTTTTGGTGTTGCAAATTGAAATTTGATTATAATTTTACTGTACTGGTAAGATGGCGCTACAAATGCGTCCAAAATTTTATTTGAACACATATATTTTTTTTTGTGTTTAATTTTAGGGCTAATTTTTCTTAAAATTATGATTTTACAATTATCTGTGCATAAAAAAGTCATACTTGCTTGAAGTCTGTAAATATAGCCATTTTTGAGATATTTGGGATTAAAATGTTAAGTGCATTTGAAATCAATTTAACAATATTGTCAGTTTTTCTCAAATTTATCTAGGCGGCTTTGCCAAAAACAATTTAATACCAACTGTTTTGATATTTCAAATGATTACATGCGAGATATGGGTTGCATTTACAGACAAGAAAATATTTTAAAATTTATTTTAATTATTCTGAGTAAAAGACTTAATCGCTGTTTAACGAACACAAAATTAATTTGTTTATTTAGAAAAACTTACAAATGCTAAGTATTTTTTTGTTTATCTTAATAAACTACTCCAAAAAATAAATATTGTTAAATGATGCTTAAACTTAAAGAAAACAATATGTAAGAACCTATCTGGATTACATTAAAACACGCTTAAACTTAACAATAACAATACCTAAGAGCAACATATTTAGGTATTTAAATTAAAACGCGGTCATAATGAAATAACTAAAACTAGGTTAACAAATGTTCAAAATGACCACCGCCTGGATAAATTTGAGAAAAACTGATAATATTGTTAAATGGATTTCAAATGCACTTAACATTTTAATCCCAAATATCTCGAAAATGGCTATATTTACAGACTTCAAACAAGTATGACTTTTTTATGCACAGATAATTGTAGAATCATAATTTAAAAAAAACTAGCCCTAAAATTAAACACAAAAAAAATATGTGTTTAAATAAAATTTTGGAAACATTTGTGGCGCCATCTTACGAGTACAGTAAAATTATGGTGATATTTCAATTTGCAACACCAAAAAACCCCATTATGGAAAATGTTGTCAAAATATCTCAAGTACTTTTCAATTAAATAAGAAAAACTAAAACTAATTTTTCACTTTGACACCCTGTATCTTAGTAAATATCCAGTTTTGGAATGTGGTTAATATAAAAAAATCTTATTGTTTTCGTGTAAGGAATCTTATATTAAAATATGTCCCATTAGTTCTGGGACACGCTGTATAAAACGAATTATTTTATCTGACATTACAATCTTTTTACTTTGTTTCTTGATACATTATATTTGCAGTATTTTTAGGGACCACTCAACAATTAATGTTAATCCAGAAAAGGAGGCTTTACGATATCTTTTACCGGACTCGAATGAAATAAATCACTAAATCAAATCAGTTACTAAAAATGAAAGCAATAACCTTAGAGACTAGCTTTTCATAGATGATCATATTTGCAATTCAAAATTTATTTTTTTTTGTAATTTTTGTAGCAATTGAATAATTGCAATATGAAATAAGACGCATTACGACATACGTCAGCTAAACTTAATTTCCCGGACTTATGACGTAAAATGCTATTACGGTACTGACTATTCAGCTTTTAATAAAATTTTGTAATTCTTGCAGTATAAGCAATCTGCATGTAGCACAATAGAACATAACAAACGGGAAAACACCAAAAACGGTACTGTTCTAAAGCTTTTGGGGCCTCGGACCCACATAAAATTGTCTGATCGAACTAATAACATTAGCTCAATTTAACAACAAAGAAGAAAGTTTTCAAATTGTTCGTTTTATTCGTCAAAATTATTTGGGTATCGTATCGTTGACGGTTGTTAAAATATTATCTTTTATGAAAGCGACTTTTTCTGGCATCAGAAATTTGTCCACATTACACAGAAAAACGTCTTCAGAAGCAGTCAACCAGTATACAAAAGCGGAACAAAATCCGTCGAACCGTTTTCGAGTTATTCCCAATATACAATATTTGTTTGAAAAGTTTGACGCCCTCTGGCGCCCTTATGGTGCACTTTTGGTTATAGGTAAATTGGTGTCAAACGGTTTATTTTAAGCCAGAAAACCTTTGGTAAAGCCATGTACACACCTTTCAGAAACACCCTGTATATTAATATTATAAAATCTGGCAAAATTTGGTTTGCGCCAAAAAATATAACAATTGAAATACATTGTTTGAATTTTATATTAATTAATTGCATTGACTCGAAACTATTTAAATTGCATTTTTTTCATATTTGTTGTTAACACTTAATCATACCTTTATTATTGTAATATACAGTGTGTCCAAGATAAGGATGAACAGCATGGGGATCTCGGAAACCGTGAGAGATACAGAGTCGATTAAATTTGAAAATAGGTGTCCACTCGAGGGGTCGATATTTTGCTGTTGAGAAACTTGCTGAGTTTGGCTTACTTTCGGAGATATTCGAAAAAAACCGAAATTGTGCCATTTCGTTTTTATTACATTCTGAAGTTATTCGAAAAGTTACCAAAAACTGAATGCACTTTGTCATTGCCACTTTTTCTGTTCTACAAAATAAAGTTTATAAATTTTTACTACAACGTTTCGTTTTAAAGAAACCATCATCAACTTTATTTTTTCTTATAATACTCAAAGAAAGTACACTATGCATAAGAAAGCATTTTTCATTACAAATTCAACGATGTACTACACAATATAATTATTCTTGATTTTATTGAGAAAAAATAAAGTTTTATTAAATTTCTAATCTTTTTGGTCTAGTGAATAAAACCATGGCAACGAAAAAATAATGTCGAATTAACAATCGACTTCATTTCTTTCATTGTTAATTCTGACAGAATCTATTTGCATAACAAAGTAGTATCAGTTTAACAACGTTTTTCAGTGTAGGTCATATTTTACAATGGAGCAAGTAATATTTTCAAAGGAAGGAAAATTTGATATGCTGTTCTGCTACATTACATGCCGGAAATATTCTGTAGAAGCCGAACACTTGTATTTGATCAAGTATCCGGAACGGAGGCAACCAGTAAAGTCTATATTTAGGCATTTGGTGTTCAATCTAAAAGAATGCGGTTCATTCAAACAACCCGTACTGTCCCGCCAAAAACATTTGAGCGCAGCAACATTTTCTGTTTGCCGCAATTATTTCAACGCACACTACATTAAAATGATTTGAAATTTACGTGTTCCATTGTAAAATATGACCTACACTGAAAGATGTTGCTAATCTGATACTACTATGTCAATCAAATCGATTCTGTTAGAATTAACATTAGACTTCATTTATTCGCTGCCTTGGTTTCATTCAGCGCACACTAGACCAAAAAGATTAGAAATTTAATAAAATGTTATTTTCCTCAATAAAATTACAAATAATCATATTGTGTAGTATATTGTTGAATTCGTAATGAAAAATGTTTTCTTATAAAGAGTGTACTTTTTTTGATTGCCGTAAGAAAAAATTAAGTTGATTATGGTTTCTTCGAAACGAAACGTTGTAGTAAAATTTTGTAAACGCTATCTTGTACAACAGTATGAGTGGCAATAACAACGTGCATTCATTTTTTTGGTAACTGTTTGAATAACTGCATAATATAATAAAAACAAAATGGCACAATTTTGGTTTGTTTCGAATATCTTCGGATATAAGCCAAACTCAGCGAGTTTCTCAACAGCAAAATGTCGGCCCCTCGAGTGGGCAACTTTTTTCAAATTTAACCGACTCTGTATCTCTCACGGTTTCCGAGATTCCCATGCTGTTCATCCTTATCTTGGACACACTGTATTTCACTGTTTTTCTTTTAAATTAATAATTATTATTTTAAAGTATAGGTATCTGAGGTATCTCAAGATTATATTTATTTATTGTTTAATTAAATGAATTTTTTTGTGTCCCTCCTAGTAACAATTTACTTATAAAACTTTAAGCCTAAATTGAAAATTGGCTCTTCTTAAACTGCTCATTTCAATATAGGTAGATAGTAAAGATTTTAAATTATAATATGTTAATAAAATAAAATTAAGTTTAACTTGTGCTGAGATATCAAATAACAAAATATTTGCATAACTAAATATTGCTTTAAGTATTTGCGTGGAAGAGAAAATACCTCGTAATAATATTTTACTTCTTAATAATTTGTTGGCTTACACGAACCATTTCAAGAAGTAATAATAAAAGCGTTTTAATAATTAGCGAGCAAACGAAACTTAGTAATCTTTACTTTATATTTTGATAATATTATACCACAGAACTTGGTGAAAAATACTCTCGAGATTTGAAGCGAGAGTAGGGAACCGAACTTGTAACAACAATGGCTTATCTGTAGGAGATAGCGCACAGCATGAATTATGCAGAATCCAAACTATCTTACCTCTCCGCAAACTTAGTATCTTTACTTTTACTAAACTTTTATACAAATTAATATTTTAAGCTCGGTCGTGAAATAAAATGTTTGTTCCTTTACACTTTATCGTATGATCCGCCTGGTTTTATTTATTTTAAAGTTGTAGGACATGCTTTACCTACGTTCAGTTGGATTACCTTAATCCTCTCATAAAATGACCGTCGGTGTGAATAATTTAAACTACACAAACAAAAATAAATATTTATTATCGTCATACAAAGTGTTTACATTTCATAAAGTGTTCTGCGTTCAATATATTGAAGGTAATTTAACACTGCGTTATCAAACCTATATTTTTTGCGAAAATGAAGACATTTCGGAGTTGATGAGCTTGAATGCGGGGTGTAACAACAAATGGTAGAGATAGCGCTAATGGCTGCAGCTGCCCTTTCTCATGAACAGCCATCTATATAAATAACTATCATTAACTATTTCATGTTAACCTAAACGCAAACAATTCGATATTAAGAAGTACGGTATATTATTTTTATACTTATTTTTGTTTTTAATAATTTCACTTAATTTAATTAGGTTCTCAAGTTAATAGAATGTTTTATTCGTTTGCAAAAACTATAAAAGTTTCTAATAGATTGTATTTAATATCTTTTAACAAAAGAGTTAGGAGTACTAGTAAAGGTGGGTTTGGGGTTGGCATGTTGACTGCCGAATGTAAGTGAATCGTAATGCTTGAAAATTATATTAAAATACAAATGGCAGCGAGTATTTTTCAAGCACGAATTTGAAAATTGCGAAACGAGTGATTGAAAAGTCTTCTGTATTTGTTCATTTGGAGAGTGTCTTTCTATCTTTTTTACCTTAAGAAGTCTTTTGAAAGAAAAATGGGAATTGAAATACCGACTTATTTGTAAGTACACTCTGTTCAAGAAAACATTTCCATGGTAATCTGAGTTTGGAATGCACACCACCTCTTACGGTTCTATAACACGCCATAGTAGGAAACTTATTGGAAATTAATTATACGCTTTGCCACTTTAACAACATTGTATTAAAACATGCGCCTAATAATTACACCACGTTATTCTACGTTGAAAAATAAGCAAAAACTCTGATACCGTTTTAGTGTTAACTCTTCGGTTAAGGAGATATTAATGCTTAAACTAGTCGAGAATTGCATTGAAATTGTATCAACAACACATAGTTCAACAATAAAATAAGTAATCAAATATAAATTATAACATTTTGATAATAGTTTATGTATTAATTTAATATTTAAGAATGCAAAATCTTCGTGATTTATAGTTTTGGAAGATGTTGCAACTATGCATTATAAGCTGGGTTGATGTTTAAGATGTAATAATAAAAAATTTATAGCTTGATGTATGATTGACGAATTAATTATTGTCATTTTTGATATTTGTAAAAGTCATTTTTCTAATATTTTCGTAACACTTTTGCTTCACTCATTATTTATTAGTTACTATTCGCTTATATCATTGTCATAAGTTACTTTGTTCCTTGTGTGTTTCTTCAGTTTTGTGCTTTCGAAAAATCATGACATACAGTGTTCGCGAGTACGTACGTGTATTTGATATTAGGCGAATGTGGCGGTAATTTTCATCGAGCTGCAAATTTATATGCCAAACGTTATGTAAGCAGGAAACATCCTAATGATCATGTTATCCAAAGACTAGATCAGCGCTTAAGAGAAACAGGAAGAATGGATCCTAAGCAGGGAGTTGGTGTAGGGCGACCACGACGTGTGTTACAACCCGAAATGGAAGAGAATATCTTACAGATATTTGAAGACGAACCTTGACAAAGTACCCATTCTGTAGCTCGAAGACTTGGTATTAGCCATACTGCTGTACATAAGGACTGAGGGCGAAAAAACATTATCATTGAAAAACTTGCATAACTTTTAAACCGCTAAATAAATTTTCAAAAAAAATTTAGTTTTGGATAGGTTATTTATTGTATAAAAATTAAGAAAAAACAAAAAATCAATCTTATTATCATTATTTATAGTCATAAAAAATTTTGAGCTTGTCGGGAATGGTTTTCATCATGGCTTTTATGGTGGTGCTCGACACTTTCTTGGTCGCTACGGTCTACATTTTTCTAAAACTTTCAATCGATTTTGTAGCCTTTTTTGTCTGCTTCAAGCTTCTTTTCACCAAAGCCCAGTACCGCTCGATTGGGCGAAGCTCAGGGCAATTTGGTGGGTTAGCCTTCCTAGGTACAAAATTGACATGATTCTCTTTGTACTATTTGTTTGTCTGCTTACTGTAATGGCACGAAGCTAAATCCGGCCAAAAAAATGAGGATACCTTATGTTTACTCAGAAAAGACCGCAATCTTTTTTGGAGACACTCCATCGTGTAAATATCGGAGTTAATTGTCCCATTTGTTATAAAAGATTGGCTTCTTTCACCGCAGCTACAAATCGCCTGCCAAACGAGATATTTTTTTGAAAACTTGGACTTTATTTTAGTTCTAAACTTCTTAGGAACATTTCCTCGTCCACAGGAAACATAACACTCCTGACCAGGTAGTTGAGAAAAATCGGCGAGGACGTAAGTCTCATTGTCCATCACGCAACATTGACGTTTTTGGAAAAAATCTGCTCTCAACTTTCTGGCTCGTTTCTTGGCTTTAATGTTTTTCTCCGCATTACGATCTGGAGTTGTTTGAACTTTGTAGGACTTAAATACACTCTTTTTTAATTTTTCGAATTGTTTTTTCCGACAAGTCGACTTTTGCAGCTAATTTCCGGTTCGATATCAGCGGATTCTTAACCATCGCAGATATTGCCTTTTGCACCTTTTTTGATGAATAAAAACTCTCTAGTCGTCTACTTCCTGGTTTCCGTGTTATGGTAAAGTCTCCCTTGTACCGCTTGATGACTTTTGCTGCCACTTGCCTGCAAACTTTTGCCTCCTTTGCAATGCGAACGACTGACCATTGTGGATTCTCAACAAATTTTTTAATGATTAATCTATGTACTTCCACTACTTTTGCCATTGTGAACACAATTTGACTCAAATAAAAATTAAAATTTGACGACATATTCTGACAACTATTTCAAAGCCTACTATATCAAAATTTTCTAAAAAAATTATGGTATAAAAGTTATGCAAGTGTTTCAATGTTAATGTTTTTTTGCCCTCAGTCCTTAGAGTGTTAAGAGAAAATCTCTTACATCCGTTCCACTTCCACCGAGTTCATGGGTTGCTTCCGGAAGATTATCCGCGACGGATAGAGTTTTGCAGATAGTTATTACGGCAACAAGTAGTTAATACGGCTTTCATTGTAAACGTTTTACGGACGGATGAAGCCACCTTTACCCGTAACGGAATGTTTATATGCACAATATGCACCACTGGGCTGATAAAAACCCTCATGTCTTCTATCAAACTAATTACCAGTTTAGATTCAGCGTCAATGTATGGGCTGGAATTATCGGAAATAGATTAATAGGGCCCCACATTATGTCTCGTTACTTAAATACATTAAGTACCGTTACTTATCAGGAGAGACATGTAAGCTCAATTAGATGGAGCTCCAACCCACTGGGGGCTTCAAACCAAGGATTGGTTAAACCAAAACTTTCCAGAGAGGTGGATCGGGCGCAATGGTCGGATATCATGGCCTGCAAGCAGTCCCGACCTAAATGTCCTAGATTATTTCTTTTGGGGCATTTAGAAGCTATTGTTTATGAAGTAGAAATTGAAACCAAAGAACAACTTCTTGAACGGATAAATAATGCAGTTGGAAAAATAAAAAATCGTAACGTACTGCAAAATCTAATAACAAACATCATTACTCGGTGCACCAAATGTTTAGAAGTTACAGATGCTCATTTCAAACTATTGTAGCCGAAAAGAAAGTATAATTTAAATAAAACTTATTCAATCTTGAGTTATTGCAGAATCACAAACATATACGATCAAGGGTAACTACTGCATGTATCTTAGCTTTAAATTGTACAGCGTTGCCAAATTAAAAAACCTTTAAATTAAGTTAAGTGCTTAAGTCTTCGTCCAAGACCAAATTGGTGTTAGAGTTTTTTGCTTGGTTTTTATCGTATAATAGCGTGGTGTAATTATAGGGGCATGTTTTAATACACCCTGTATAATTCATGAATTGCTAATTTACATAGTTCTGAAGATAAATGTTTTTTTTAAATGTTTGCTATTAGTGATCGAATTAACTGTGAATAATCTTGTTTTTGCCATTGGTGTTAGCTACCCTACCCCAGAGTTAATAGAAAAATATTTATCGATAAAATAGAAACCATTCTTTCATGAGTAGTACGTAAGTTTAACACTGTTATCTATGGAGGAGATTTCAATTCTAACCTCTTGGATACTTCAAGTTGAATACAAAACTACTGCTCGAGGTGAGTAATAGTTTCAATAAATCTCAACTAGTAAAAAGAACAGACTAGACTTTTCTAATTCAATAGCAATTGGTGCTGGATTAAAATTTAATAGAGCATCGGAAAAACTATTTACAAATTTTTATGTTTTAATTTTGATGATTTAGTAAACAAGCATGCTCTTCTTACGGGCAAACGCTTCACCAAACGCCCTGCTCCATATACAACGTCGGTTATTCAAATTATTCAAAGGTAATAAATACTTTAATAAATTTAAGACCACAAGAAATCCTGTTTCCTGGAATCTTTGTAAAAATTACGTAAATAAAATTTCAAAACAAGCCAGTTTTTAGGCCATAGTTTGTTATAAGTCATAAGCATTTTACCAACAATATCAAAAGTAATAGAAAAAGTTATTGATGGAGCAGTTAAGATAATATCTTAGTACATAACATATTACCTAGTACCCAATCAGAATATCGAAAAAAAATTAGATGTAAAACCGTTTTAACTTGTATAACCGACGTTATCCTTGAACTGTATCTTGAGATTTGCCGAAACTTGTTATAATGTCTCCAATAATTATTTTTTGTATTTAGTTTTGGTAAATAAAGACAATATTACTATTATTATATTTTTGAGACATTTGATAAGTAACAATTAAGACTTGTTGGCTTGGATTTTTCCAAAGCGTTTAACACGCTAAATCACGACAGACACCTAGCGATATTAAAACATATTGGATTAAAAGAAATGCTTTACGATTACTTAAATCTTATATTACTGGTCGATCACAAGCGGTTAAATTTGCGATCTAGATTTCCGCAGGGTTCCTGTATCTCCTTTTGCTTTTTTGTATTTACACTCATAATTTACTACAGCAATTATGAAGACTTCTTAATTTTTCTTTACAGTTTACAAGTTTTCCAAATATTAGGCTTTCTTGTAGAAGTTAGGTAGTAATGAATTAATGAAACACGGTACCTTTATCTACATTTCGACTGGCACTAATTCCTCTGATATCTTGAAAAAGACTGATCTCAGCTAGTAGAAACGTCAATAGCAAAAGGTGCCGTGTTTCATTGATTCATTACCAACTAACTTCTACAAGAAAACCTAACTTTTGGGAAACTCGTTAACTATAACATCTTTAAAAATTTTGCATCAGAAACTCTTATGATCATGATACCCACTCTATATATCATTCAATTTAAACGTTGCCGTTGAAGCCATTAATCAGTTTCAGTGGGTTTTAAACTCATTCAACTTATTTGCTAAAAATCCTTTCTTACAACAAAATCTATCAAAAACTGAGTTTTTGATTTTTAGGTTACAATAACTCAGAAAACAGATTTTGAAAATCTATTCAAGTGGAGTACTTAAAAACAAAAATATTCAGATCAAAAAACAGGCAAGGAACCTAAGTTTGACTGTGGATGCAGACTTGGAGTTTCGATCTTTCTACTACTTTTTGAGATATTCAAGGTGTTCCCAAAATTAAAGATGTGATTCTTTATCAATAATTAAGTGATGTATTTTATTAAGAGGGATTTTTAATTTTACTTTCTTATAACCCTGAAGAAAATGTAAGTAAATATTTAAAAATATATTTTCGCGAGTCACATTAAAAGTTTCACGTCTCTATCTTGACTCAAAATAGTATATTACGTAACGAGAATTGTAAGATGCATATTACGTACGACTGTGAGAAGTAATCACGGGAGTACGTAATTGCTTTACAATTCGAATTATGTACTATACTTTATCTAGGACCACCTGAATACTGCCGACAACTTTTTGTAATTAGGATTGCAATATATTATGTTAGTGTGTATAATATAATATATATTGAAGAGATCACCATTCACTTCATATTTGAGTTTGTCACATACGGGTTCCTTATTTATGTAGTCGTATTCAACTTCTCCTCATTTCTTCTCATTAACACTTCCAAAGTCTAAGTAGTTTTATAACATCATTAAAGTTAAACATAGTATTTTCTGTTACCACGTACGTAAGAATATGAGCTTAAGTATGTATGTATATATGTTTCCTCTAGAATTTACATAACATTATGTAGTAGAATATTGTTTATAATCTTTAGAACGAACCCGTAAGATATAGTCATCCTGATTTTTAATTACTGATCGCACGTATGTAGAAACGCAAAAGACGCAATGTTATGTCGTTTCATTATTATCTTCAAAAAATGAGATGTTTTTACCTATATAAAACACAAGAAAATATATTATAGAATATTACTACTAAATTTACGTATCCCATTGTAACAGTAAACTTATAAATGACATTTGCTTTCCCGAATATCCAATATTTTTGTCATCATTAATAACCAACGAATATTGAGAAAAAAGTTTAAGTGTTGGGTTGAAGTTGCATTTGCAAATGTATTTCTATTCACAATCAATCACCCGACCTTGATTCTAAATAGTAATTGGTTTTCAATGCTTCAGTTGCTTGCACAATTGCGTCCAAAATGTTGCTTATAAGAATGCAATTAAATATAACCAAACAAAATGTTATCCTATTACTGTATTACCTGAATTCGTACTTTTAAAGAAGTTGCTATTGTGTAGAATAATTAATGAACAAATTTCGAACGTCGCAAAAACAAAGAAGTTATATACAACTTTATTAGCCTAACTTTAAGGCGCGCGTAGAAGTATTATCTGCTTAATTTTTAAATCGTTACTTCAATCTTTTTCTAGTTTAGAAATGCGTTTTTGCCTGGTATATTGCTGGTATCTTAAAGTTTTGACTTTGATCGCACTTGTAGTTATTTAGTTAGAAAAGTAAAATCTCTAACTGTGCGATTTGTTTACCATAACGCACAGCGTGCGTTTTTATTACATACTTAGCCTACTAATTATGTGTTATTCATCATTTTCTATAGTGGTCGTAGATAAAATTATAAACCCAACTCAGCAAAGAATAAGTTTAAGAAAAAATTATTTTTGCTCAATGTGCGTTTTCTTAAGCAGCTTTTTTTCTAGGGTCAGTTCGAGATATTAAGTCTTCTTCAGTTAAAGAAAATTGCTGAACTTTTAAACTTCTTGACTTTGATTTGTCAATTCTTTGGCCAGGTGTCTAGAGAATCCACCGCAAGTTAAAGATTTTTCTCAGCTTATGTAGTGCCCCGTAAAATTGCCAGGACAGACCGGTGTAGATGGTGCGTTGTGTAGTCTTGCTGTAAAAACGATTTCAGAAAAAAACTGGAGATGATGATTTGAGCCACTGAAGTAAAGATGTCAAGAAAATGCATTTTGCAAAACAGTTTGGAAAATCATGCCTCGTCGAAAACCTTTTTAATTTCGAGAAAGACTCCGGCGTTAACAACGCGGTAGATGAAACCGTTTGTAATTTGTTCGATTACGTGAAGGACTTGTTGGACTATTGAGTGATTTTTTTGAAAACTGAACTGTTTTGGAGGAATTAATTGAAGAACGTCGACCTGTTTCTGTAACCTAATAAGAATTAATCTTTTGAGTAATTTACGTAACATCGGAAAAAGACTGATGGACTTGTAGTTTTGGGGCATTGTGTGATTCTTTTCGGGTTTGACCGTTTGGGTATTACAATAACGTCGTCAATTTTCCATAAAAAATATTGTACTATGGAACCTGTATAGAATGTCATAAAAATGGCATTAACCAAATGATGTATGCATTTTTTGTTTTAAAATCTCTCGTTGCAATTAATTTAAAGAAAATTGTAAATTTCACTAATACTGTAACACTTAGAAATAGGATAGCCGTATATCATTCGAAAGAGGACCTTTTGTTAGCGTTTTGTTAAAAAAAATAATGTTCATATTACATATTGTGATCTAATAAATAACTGTAAATTCCGAACACCCTATAAATAGATGTTTAATACTCTAGACGTAAGAGTGAATTTGCAATGATTTTTTGGATTAGAAGATAATACATTTTTTTTAATACTTCACTTTTTAAAAAAGTTTGCATCGGTATAGGAAACTTTTTAAAAGTATACCTTAATTTTACTGGCAATCAAAAAACACCATGAAATACAGAACGTTCCATAAGAAAAAAATTAACTTTGATGCGCCACAGTTTTTTGGGACATGATGTATATTTCAAAATCATTTCAAAATGTTACATTCAGCAAGCTGCAAGCTACTAAAATGTCAAAAATTCGTTAAACTTTTATTGTTTCGCTATAAACCTCCGTCCCCGTTGGTGGTGATTCACCCTGTATATACTATGGATTATTTGTTCAGTATTGCATTCAATTTTAAATTGCAGGATATTCTGTAATACGTTTGACGCAATGAGTATGTAAGTAAAGTAAATTGATGAATTCCTCCAATTTACAGTTAATTAGTGACTTTAGTTTATCTTTTATAAGATCCTTTGATAAGAAGGAGGTGTAATAAAAACATAAAATATTGTTCAAGTTCACGTACCGTGTTATATTTTTATAATCTTTTAGATAATAGTTATTAACGACATTAAGTCGATATGTAGCAAATAACAGGCGACGCTGAAAGTCTGTGAAATCGAGGCGTAACGAACCCGGGTATCGCTTAATTCGACCAAAAATCGCAACATCATATTTTATTTGTGTCGTCATGGAAATGTTTGTTAATTTATTATTATGTATTTAGAAAAGTGATTTTTTACGGCCACTGGCCGTTAAGAAATCTTAACGAGTGGCGCCCTTATAAGTGACTTCTTAATTGTCATTAGATGCTGCTAAATCAAAATAACAGTCTGGAATTACAACAATAGTATTAATAATGTGGTATAATTAAGTCGCTCTCCCTTAAATTAAGTATCAGCCTTTAAAGACCCCAAATGTTTGAAGCAAAACTCGGCAAAATATTGTCAACAAAAACCAAAGTCAGTATTACTTTCAACTTTTGATGTATTTTGAATACAAAACAATCGGGGTAACGGTGGAAACCAAATGTCACCTGGCAATTATAAGCAGTAAATAGAGGTTTGAATCATAACCTCTAAACTCAAGTTTTTATTATTTCATTATTAACAAAACGATTGTAAGATTTTTTACTATTTATTTATTTATTCGTATGGTACATTTTCATTATTGATTGTGGTGTAAGTGTTAAGTACCGTGCTCCAGAAGTTCAGTATAAACCTTTATAGTGTGGTGACGAAACCGTGTGCAATTGTAGACTGGTTCGTCTTGGCAAAACATTTGTTGCAAGGTTTAGGAAAACCACTAAAACCTAAAGATGCCAACTGTTATCCATGTTGTCATTCATATGAAATAATATTAATTAAGTGTGTAAACATTATAGAAGATCAATAAGAACATAGAATGTAACAGCACGGCCATTCCATGACGACTTATAACGGACCGTTTCAAGCGCAAGTCATGACAATGACAAAAAAAATAGCAGGATAACTTTAAAATGTCACAAGAAAAACAACAATGTACAAATATATTTAATTTAATAAGGAAGACGTTTGGCTAATATACTTAGCCTTATCAGTTTTATCTAAATACCAAATGTCAATATAAAAATAACAAAACATAACTTCACGGGAGTTAACAAACAAACAATAACGAGTAAACATATAAAGTGAGAGTGAATTTTAACAAATGCAACAAAATTGCTTCTGATTTATTGTTTTTATCAGCAAACTATATAGTAATCTGAAACAAAGTTGGTATTATTGTTGTAGGTTTAGGTTTGAAAAATCCGGTCCAACTATCGCTATAGAGAATCACCGTTAAAATAAGACCTTAATGAAAGGAAAGGAACACCAACTGCAGCGTCTATTTAACCCTCGGACACGTGTTTCAACAGCTGTTGAAACACGTGTCCGAGTATAGTTTTTGGTGCAGTTTTTAGTGTTTTTCTGTTGGTTAAGACCTTAATTGCTAAGTTCGTTTTAATAAATATACATAATTGTTTCTGATTTATTGTTTTTAACAACAAACCACATAGTATTATGTAAAAAAATTGGTATAATTGCTGTAGGTTTAGGTGTAAAAAATCCGGTCCAACTGTCACTATTGAAAATCACCGTTAAGATAAGATCCTAATTGCTGACTTTGATTTAATTAATACAACAAAATTATATTTGATTTATTGTTTTTAACAACAAACTACAGAGTAATCTGTAAAAAAGTTGGTATTATTTCTGTAAGTTTAGGGTTTAAAAACCCGGTCCAACTGTCACTACGGAAAATCATCGTTAAGATATCACCTTAATTATTGCGTTAATTTCAACAAATACAACAAAGTTCTTTTTTATTACATTAAATATATATGTACATTAGTGTTCTTCTGGTGACATTTTAAAGTTAAAATCGCAAACAGCGTTAAAATTTGTTTAAAATAAATAATATTACTATGATCTCGAACGAAACGACACCCGACATAATATTTACGCAAACCACTGGACATCAACAAAACGTGGACAAAAACGTCAAGCAAAGCACAACCGAATTTTATGCAAAAATTGACTAATCTGTTTTTTTTAATTTAATTTTACACTTTAAAAATGGAGATCGTTTTGCGTTAATCGTTTATACACTGTGTCCAAGATAAGAATGAACAGCATAAGGATCTTGAAAACGGTAGAAGATACAAGGTCGCTCAAATTGCAAAAGTTGAGATTTTACAAATAATCAATTTTCTGGATTTTAATTTTTCGAATTTTTTGCGTTTATTTTTTAAAATATTAAACATTTTAAATACACTTTTTTATTGACATTTTTAGAGCTTTGGAAAATAGTGCTTTTAAATTTTTAATCCAATTAATGATTCACTTTAATAATAGAGAAAATAAAATAGGATGTACAAAACTTATACCGTGAGACAAGACATGATTATAGACGAAAGTATAATTCCATGGAAACGCAGACTAAAATTCCGACAGTATATAGCGTCTAAAAATCATAAATTGTTGTACATGGAAATGTCAAATTTGTATTGTAATAGGTGAATATGTTGTACTGGCATTGATTGAAAGATTGTTGAAAGAAGGAAAAACTTTTTATACGAACAACTTTTATACTAGTTGCCCGTTAATTAGAATTCTTCTAACCAAGAACACACATTTGGTAGGTATACTTAGACGATAAAGAAAATACCGACCAAAAGGTGTCACGACAATTTTTTTTTAAATTAGTTAATTGGGCGAGAGATATGGGATAAGAGGGACTCCACTAAGTGGTTTGCATTTTACCTAAGCAACAGAAAACAATACGTCAAAATCAAAAATAAAAACTCAAATGCAAATAATGTTATGTCCGGAGTTCCACAAGGATCAGTTCTTCGACCAATCCTATTTTTATTATTTATAAACAATTTAACAACTTTGAATAACAACGGCAAAAATGACATTATTCGCAGATGACACCAGCACAATCGAAATCGCAGCAAAATTCAATAAAAGAAGACCTTCTAGCACTGAAAATGTGGTGTGACTCAAACAGCTTAAGTTTAAATGCAGTAAAAATCAAGACCATGTGTTTCAAAGAAAAATTCGATCCGATAGCGTTAGACGACAATAATATAATTCAAGTTTCTAAAACGACTAAGTTTTTAGGTCTTACTTTAGACAATTCTCTGAAATGGTCGCCTCACATTAATACATTGTCTTCTACATGTTATGCATTAAAAACAATCTCCAGTGAACTAAATGTAACCACCGCTGGGACAACATATTTTGGTCTTTTCCTATCTCTTTTGCAATATGCATTACCGTTTTAGGATGCCTTTTGTAAGGAGAGGTTCAACATAATATTTAAATTACAAGAAAGAACTATCAGACACATTTTCAGACTGAAAAAAAGAGACCATTGTCAAGAATACTTTAAAAAGTTCAAAATTTTAACTCTTCCGGCATTATTCATTTTAGAAACTGTTAGTTTCATTCATAACCATACGCACAATTTTCCATGGTTCATTTTAAATACTAGAAACTCCTCTTTTTACAACTTAGCTTAGATACTCCAAATCTATAATGTAGTATAAACTCTATCATGTATAGTGGTATAAAATTATACAATCACCTACCAGCTTCTTACAAATTAATGTATCCCCAAACAAATTTTAGAAAAACTATAAAAATATTTCTGATTGACATACCATTATATCAAATCTCTGATTTTTTGCTGTTACTTTTAATAATAACTACTAATTTTAATTTATTTGAAATTCAGTGATTCAGGGTATTTGGACTTACATATATATTGACTTCAACTATTTAAATACTTTATATTTGGTTGTAATTAACCGTATTTATTTATATTTATTTTAAACTAAGAATAATTATGTGATAAATGTATTTGCGATAATGCATTTTATTTCTATTTTATGTTTTTTGTTATTAAGCTTTGTCCAAAAATGTTGTAAATTTCAGTGACAATAAAGCTGTTTTTGATTTGATTTGATCAAATATATTAATCATTATCTGCCATTTGCTTAACGGTAATTGTTTACAATGCGATGTTGGATTGGAAACAGAATAGTTCATAGTTTAGATAAGAACTAGTAGCTGTTAGTAGAATGATTAGCTATTTATAAGATTTATAGTAAATTCGATGGGAATGTAAAAAATAAAAGAACTTCCAATATTGAACGATTTCTTTTCCATTTTATGGTATAGATAACAGACGATTGAAGTCATTTATTAAAAGAACTTGTGATGTATTATGGAATATATCGATATATAAAAATAATAAATTCGTGTGCACATGATATGTGCGGAAATATATGTAACATGTCGTTACAAGGGCGTAAACCGTGTATGTAATACCGCAGTAGTAGATGTGTAATATCAGAACGCATCTGCCGTCCGATTGAAGTACGTGCACAAGATTTAAATTGAGTGGGTAGATTCAACTCGAAATGGAATTCTTTTTTTCTTATACATGTGCTCCCTGTCTATAATATTGCATAGTAATATACTATATGTACATTCCGAGACAATATCATATATATCATGCAGTGAGCAGCACTGACCAATCTAACAGTATCTCAATTGAGAACTACTGCTTTTTACCTTAACAATGTCTCATTTGTCAGTGATGATTACTTAAGTGAAAGATTGTCAGATAATTTGTTTAGTATTTTAAAGAATACTAAATAAAATAATAAAACAGATTGGCTAAACAAGCAGTGCAGAAAAAACATGTAATTAAATTAAATTCTATATATTTATAGCAGCACCCTTCCGTCGTTAAAGATAAAATTTGCAGTCTTGGATTGTACAAGCTGAGTTACTTTACATCAATATTTAGGGTCTATATAACTCGACCGCCTGAGATTTCATTCTTTTTATATTTCGCACGTTTATACGTCGCTACTTGCTGATCAAAAACGACCAAGAACATACTATAACATCAAATATTGCACTGACTGACTATTTCAAAACCCTTACTCTTTTAATATTAAAATTTTAACTTATGTAAGTGCAGTACTTTTTTTGTATCTCTCCTATTCTTTCAACACCTTGTTGGAAATGTCTGTTTATTTCGTGCGCTAACAAAAACGGCTCAATTTTAGAATTAGAAATTATCATTTATTTGATTCCTAATTTATTAGGTGAGTGTTTAATTATACCCATTAAACCTGTTTTCAATAATTAAAAAAATAATAAATATTAGCAATAATATCTTCTCTTAGATGGTGTTTAATTACTTTTTGACCAAAATGTATTAAATATTAAATTTTGGCTCTTTTAATTACAACTAAAATGATGTGAATCTGTACATTCTTAGCATAACTCTTCAAAACGTTTCATTATGCTTATTTACAGTGGCTCTCACAGGTTGTTGTGTATAATTTAGCTGCTTCTACTATCTCTCTCCACGCTCTTAATTATTATTTCTTCTATTTTCTTACTGCTTTTGGTTTACACCTGTTGTACAGTATGTCTGTAAAATTCAAAATGCAAATTCATTATTAAAAGCAGAAGTTGAATAACTGACATTAATCCAAAATGAAAACCCAATATTAAAAGTCGAACACGAAAAATTAAATCTACTTCAAAAAGAAAATGTATCATTAAAGGCAAAGATTTTGAAACTAACGGAAACTGAAAAACTAAATAGCAGACCTAAAAAAACAAATAAGGGTATTCAAACAACAAAAATAATTAACACCACAATTAATAACTCTAATCGTAGCAACAGTAATAACTTAAATTTGGCATCTAATTCTACTGGAAACTTAAAATCACATAATCAAGATCAAAATCAATCTACTCAAACTAGTGCCACCCTAAAATTTACCTCTGCAACGCAAACAAAAAGGCAACCTGAAAACAAAGACTGCTTAAGTCGGATTGACAAAACTACACGGAGAGAACATTCTTCCAGTCCATCCTTAACAGAAATAAGAAATCATTAGAAGAAGAACTACGAACCTTAAAAACGTGTTTAATACGTAATAAAGACGCATTGAAATCTCGAATACTAATATTAGGTGACAGTCATGCATGTGGGATGAGTAATATAATTCATAAATTGATTGATTCGTCAAAATACAATGTTATTGGGATATATAAAACCAATGCACTGATAGAACAGTACTTGTGTGATATAATTAAACTTACAACGGATTTTACTTTAATGGATTACGTAATCATAGTAGGTGGATCTAACAACGCAATCATTGGAAAAGGAATTATATCGATCAACTAAATATTATCAAAAAGAAAACAAACTTAATGCTTATTTCTACCCCTTTCTGGCATAGAAGTCCAGTTTTAAATAAATTCATCGCCAAAAACAATCTTACTATGTATAGTTCACTTAATTTGCAAACGAGTAACGATTGATTTTAACTTATTGTTTTCTGATAATACCTACTTTACTAACCATGGTTTACATCTTAAAACGTCGACTAAGGAAAAATTAGCAGCCATTATAATAAACAATAGAGAGAGAGATTTAGAGATTATTATTATTATTAAATCTAATAAACCAACCAACGACATTTTTTTTAAATAGTGACGATGATAATGTTTATATCATAAAGATAACTTGATATAAATTGACATCATAATCAATAACAAGGATTTTTAGGTATTAACAACGAAGGTCTGAATCATTCTTCATATTTAAATGGTCACCAAGCAGATTCAAATACTTCAACGTTTAATCTGCATAATAACCATTTCTTACTGATGCACCTAAATGTGCAGAGTTTACTTAATAAATTGAATTTACCGGATATCTACCTTTACAATCATAACTTTGACTTTCTATGTTTTACTGAACACTGGCTGTGCGTAAGTGAAATTAGTGATGTCAAAATATGCGGATATAATAATGTAAGCAGTTTTTGTCGGTCAGAAAGAAAACATGGTGGCAGCGCCATTTATGTTAAAAATTGCATTGCTGAGAGTTTTAGAAACTCAGAATCTATCAATAATCTATCGGTCGAGTATCACTTTGAGTGTTCTGTGGTATTTTGTGGCAAGTTGTGTATTGTATGTGTGTATCGGTCCCAAAATGGAGATTTACAAATATTTTTACTACAGTTGTAAAAATTAATTAACCTCTTAAAGAACAAGTCAATTACAAAATCACTAGTTTTAAAACCATTAACGCGACTTCATTCATTAATACCAATATAGGTTTTTCTGACCATAATGCCCAAATATTGGGATTGGCTCAAACAAAAGTGCGGTAACTATATCAAACAATAAAGAATATAAATGCATCCGAAAATTGACTCCGACTAATATAGCACAATTTCAGTGCATTTTCAATGACAATGCGATTTTCAATGGTTCAGAAAAATTTTAAGAATTTTGGGAACATTTTTCATACTGTTTTAATTTTGCATTCCCAAAGATACGTATATGTATATCTACAAAAAATTTGCATTCTCAGCAAAAATACCAATTTAGCCAAAATACAATAAATAAACTACGACAACTAACAATTACATTACTTTCTTAAGCGAAGTCATAGCGGAAATACTGAACTAATTGACAGATACAAGCAAATAAAAAAAGAAACAAATCCATTAATCAGTTTGGAGAAAAAAAACAAATCATCGAAAATCATTCAGTCGTCGGGTAATATTATCAAAACGATGTGGAGCCTAATAGAAGTAACAAATACTAGTAATAATAAGAAAAATTGAAATCGGTTGATCTCTCGAGTATTCAGGCATCGGCAAAAATAATTCAAAAAAATTCAAATTTCAATCGTACAAAAACTAATTATTCGACAGCTCCAGTTTGTTGCACAAATAAAGTACAGTAAAATCTCTAAATAGCGGTCACTAAAATTTGCTGCAAAACTGTCCGGTATATGGAGGTGGCCATTATTGGGAGGAAAAAAAATTAATTTCTATGCGTTGTTTATTAAAATCTTTTAAGAATGGAACATAATACGGTTCGCTATAGGGTACTATATATCTGCATTAAAAAATAACTATAAATGTGCTGATGCAATATTAAATAATTGGACGATATAATAATGGAAGAGTTACATAATACATACATTTACATACATAATATGTACCTATTTTTCAATTGCTCATTATACCTATTACCATAATTAATTACATACATATACATACCACTAAATTACATTTTTGTGAAATATTTTTGTATTGAGGTTTGTTTTACATTTTTAAGTTTAGTTTGTAAAACAGAAGATTCACATTTTGATAAAATTTGAAGTACTTCTACCGCTAGCTCACTCTTATCATTAAAAAATAGAAAACTTTTCACAACTCTTAGTTTTTCACACACTTTTTGAATACTTAAATTAGAGCTTTCGGTCAAAATATCACAATCAATAAATGCATAATTTTTAAGGCTTACACGTTGATTACCTTCTAGTAATACAAAAAAAAACTGAGCTAGTGAAATTTCGCTTTCGCAAAACATTTAGAAATTGTAATAGGCAAAACGTTTCTCCAGGCTACTGATATCCAAACTAAAGCTCTGGTTAAATTGATACTTTTTTCCGGATCTTCAAAAGGACGTTTGGTATTTGTAAATGTTAGAAGCCTTTTGATTAAAAACTTCCTGTAGGCCATCTTAAAGTTTTGGATAATTCCTACATCCAGTGACTGGCAATGGAATGTTATGTTTGGGGCTAAAAAAACAATGTTCACATTTTCAAGAGTTACTTTGGGATGAGATGTAGCATTATCCAGAAATAATAAAACTTTTCTATTTTCTTTTTTCACTTTTTCATCAAATTTTTTTATCCAGGAAGTCATAATCTCCACCGTCCTCCAAGCTTTTTTATTAGATACCCATTCTAAGGTCAATTTGTTGATATGAAACCCTTTAAAGCATCTTGGGTGTTTACTTTTTTCAATAATTAACGGATTTTCCTTATCACCTTCCATATTTGTACAAAATTAAATTTGTCAATTTTTGTTTTGCAGCTTTTTACCACTACATTTATCGTTTTTTAAAGAAAACGTTTTGTTTGGCATCGCAAGGTAAAAAAGTCCGGTCTCATCAGCATTGTACACGCTTTTGGGTGAATACTCCTTTAATATTACTGACAGCTCTGCTTTCCAAGCTTCAACAGTGTCCAGGTTAATATCAGCTGACTCCCCGCAAATTGGTTTAAGGGTTATGTTATGTCTTTGACAACATTTCTCAAGCCACTTATTTGAAGCTTTAAAATCCGTCATTTTTAAATTTTCCGCAACTTCCAATGCTTTCTCTTTTAAGAAAGGTCCAGATATAGGGATATTTTTATTCCTAACTTTACAAAACCAATTGTAAAGTAGTCGGTTAATTTTTAAACCTTCAGTTCTAGGAAATTTTCTCTTCTGCTCTGTATTAGAACCTTCTTCAAATAGCTTTTTTAAATCACATTTGTTTTTTAAAACATCGTTAACTTGTGTTCTTCTTACACAAAATTTTTCAACCAACTTTCTAGCACTGGTATTGAACTTTTTACTTTCCACAATTATATCAATTTTCTCTTTAAGAGACAAACGTTTTCTTTTTAGCGACATTGTAATTTTTCTGTACGTCTATAAGTAACAGCACTGTTGAACATACTTACTCAAACTATGTACGCAAAATACGATTTTTAGGTTGAGCTTAGTGAGCCTTTTAACTGCACTTTCTCTTTAATCACTGTCTATTGTGAATCAAACAAATTTTTTATATCCGTTTTTAAATACCGGCAATTACTTAAGCCTCACACAATGAAACAGTTATATATTATGCAAAACTTGAACGCTAAGCTGTTGTCTACTAATGACCTGACTTAAGAATGGCCGAAAATGCGAGGTAGAATTACATGTATTTTTCCAAGAAAGTTTACAAATAAGTTACCGTGGCCGTTATCGAGAGATGGTCGCTATTAGGAGGGTCATTAATATGAATATCTCCGTATAATTGGTTTTTGACTTGTAAAACTTGGCCGGTTTTAGAGGTAGTCGCTTTTAAAAGATGGCCGAAAATAGAGGTTTTACTGTACTTATCAAAACCTATTATATCTCGGAAGCTGTTCACAAAATGTCAGCTTAATTAATTTTAAAGAAAAACAAAAAATTGCTTGTTTTTTCGGTTTCTCTTGGAAAATAAAAATCCGATCGAGTCGTGTTTGCACTCATTTTGTTCGTATTTTAATTCTCTATAACGTTTTTTTTTACTCCATTAACATTGGTTTATTAGCATTTAGTCAGGAACAAAAAAACTAAAAAGAAGACGTCCAAATTGCAAGTGACGAAGACGTTGAAAAATTTATAATCTTGGTGCAGTTTTGTACACTGCTATAGGATCAACGTAGTAAAGATTACCGCAAGAGATTATTATTTTTGTCAACGCTTAGCTGGTAATAATAATCAAACAATAGACTTATGTAACTGCTTACGCATTTGTTGATAGAGTTGCATTAGTGCAAAGATCTCTATATCCAAAATAAACGCCAAAATGCTACTAAATCCGTATTTGTCGACACCTGTTACAATAGTCAAAGCAAGAACAGGGATAACAATTTGAACATCCTGCTTCTTCAATATTAACGGTCATGACGTAATCTTGGTACTGTGCCGGTAAGCCTCTTCTTCTACCTCTTACTCCGTTATCTTGAATAACTGTCTTTATTAGTAATTCAATTAATCGGTTGGGGTGTTGTCATCCTCATCTAATTTGTCATCGTTTTCTTTGGTATTATTCCTATAGGGTTTCAATTGGAATACATGTGCTGTTGTCGCATATAATGTTCCATACTTCGTTTGGATCTCAGCAATCCGGTACGTTTCATTTGGCAAAATTTTTGTAATTACCAAAGGTCCTTTTTTTTGGGTTGCAATTAGTCGTTCCCAACATCATCAATTCTGGCAATTGGTGTAAACGTTCACCTTTGTGTAATTTTGTTATCCATTCTCGCACTTCTGACTCATATCGAGTTCCGTTATAATCAGCAACCTCTATCGATAAATAGGCCATTACCTTTTTTCAATATAAATTAAACGCTGTTTATTTAAAAAAATAATATAACTAAAAAAGAATCGGACTGGGATTTTCCGGGGCACACGGTATCTTCCCAGCGAGACGAATATTTGATTGGTATCAAAGATGACAAAATGAGGGTAAATACTGTTTTCATAATGTTACTGAAGTAGTTGCTTAACCGTATGAATTGCATCTGTGGTCTATCTTCCACATATATTTTTCGTAAACCGTTTTATTTTCTCTAGCAGAGACATTTGAAAATTTCTTTTAAAAATGATATTTGGGTTGTTCTTTTTTCTGTCATAATTTAGTGTTGTAGAAACAAACGTTTTCAATTTAATTGATTAGTTTTTCTATCATTACCCTTTTTTTATGTAATATTTTTGTACCTTTTTTTCGTATTATATTATATATTATCTAATGCGTTTCTTCCTTAGCATGTTACACATTTTTAAATTTTCTTTTACTCTAATTTAGCATTATCTAATTTTTTATTCTGATTTGGTTCTTCTTCATTCATCTTTTTGTTTATTCCACATACAATTTATCTGCTTTCTATTTTATCCTTGCTTAATTAGCTTAGTTAGCTACTACTGAAATATGATCTGAATGTACATTCGCCCTTTCATATGTTCTATCTTCTCAAATGTTAACTATATTACGTGTACATTTTTCTTAAATTCTTGTTTGTGAATCGTCGTTTGAAAACTAAAATAACCCGCGTTTGTCTTCCTCAACCACCACGTATTCGTAAAAAAAATAGGATACTTACTCAAACATGTTAATTATAATTTTTTTGTTACACTTTCTATAACGCTTATTGTAAAACCAGCATTTTCAACAATTAATTATTTCATAAAGTACTGTTTATTCTTTGGTACAGTACATCAAAAAAGTATAATTCTATTGCTTGTATTGAAACGCGTATTTTAAGCATTAGCATACCTGTAAGATTTTTGTAGTGTTAAAAATTGTGACACCTGATTGATTTTGTCTTCCAATTTATATAAATATAGCAATTGATACAATTTAGTTCCATTTTATTTAGATTTAAAATGTACAGGCAGCTATTTCTGAATACTTGATGATATCGGAAGCCTCCCAGAGCCATCATTAAATTTGTCATTGGAGACAGTTAGGCCCAATTTGAGTTAATATTCTGCTTATATTTGATAACTGTGATATTTCGGTCTTAAGTTTTATATTAGAAATTTTTGTATTATACGTGTGAACCAATAGATTTTACAGCAGTTTGGTTCAAAAAGTAATTTGAAAATAATTATTGCAAACTAGTGTTGTCTAGATTCGGGTTTAAAGACTGTCGTTGATTGGAATTTCTCTCTAATGTTTTACTAAAGCGAATTGCCAGCTTCTTTTAAGGTCCTTCCATCTACAATAATGGATGTAAATTGGTGAGTGCTGCTTCGCAGGTTGTATTTATCCTAGTTCAAAAGGAGCGATGCTTGCAATGTATCGGTCAAATCCGGATTTGTCGTGCTTGGCGGATTCATCTTATCCTGACGTCTGAAAAAAAGTTGACAAACCTGTAAGTGTTCCATCGACTAATAGAACTATGTCATCGAGGAATTTCGGCCAAACCGCCAGACCTTTGCTATGTCTTCAATGTCATCTTCAGTTCTAAAAATTTTATACCTGCTTCTTAATCATCGTTGTTTTCTTATTCTATCTTTACTTACAATATTTTATAAATGTTAATTGCAAGTATTCTACCAATTTATATAAAAGAATTTTTGATTAATGATATTGACTAACCTTTACATCAGATTTTGTGCTACTGAATATCAGCTTGATTGATGATCAACTACTAGAAGTAAACGTTAGGCCAAACAAACTTGAAGAAGTAGGGGAGGGGGGGATATTAAGCAGTAGTGGAACAACGATGACGCAGATTTCTCATAAAAATTTACTTTTACATAAACCTTGTTCTGTATTAAGGTTCTGTATTCATGTAAATTTATTTATTTATTAATTTATTATGCAATAATAAAGGCTGATTCACAAAGCCTATGAAATCATTCACATAAAATCAAATTTTATTTTCTGTTTGTTTGTTTGTTTGTTTCTCGCCTTCTCCTCCAAAACTACTCATCCGATTTTGATTGTTGATGGCACAACCGCAAAAGTATCCGATATATATGCCAGAAACAACAAAGGACCTAATACGGATACCTGGGTACTCCACTAACCACAAGACCAAACGACTAGTGTTGGTTATCAACTCTAACACAGAATCTTCGGTTTAAAAGAAATGCTTCAATCCAGGCAAGTAAGTTTCCGCAAATACCCAACTGTTCTAATTTGTAGTATAGTAGGCGTTTTTTTGGTACTCTATCAAAATTCTTCTCGTAATTGAGGTAAATAACGTCAAGAGGACATTTATTATCCAAAGCAATGGTCTAGTCATTCAGACATGTTAATAAGTTTGAAATCACAGATCTTCCCGGCAAGAAACTTTGTTGTTCTTTTGGTATTACACCCGTGGAGAGGAGAAATATTCGAAGAGCGTAGCTTATTATGGTTTCCATTAGCTTACTAGCAATTGGAAGAAGACTGATCGGTCTGTAATTGTAATTGTTTTAAGAACAATTCAACAATAACAAATGTTCATTGTAATTACCTGTTGCACTTCATTATTTGTCTTTGATGTTCAGGGAATGCTGAATAAGAAAGGTATCAATGAGTTATTTGAGCCAAAACAGTCATTTTTATTCCAATTCAAACTCAAACGTGTAAAAAACAAGGAAAATTATTTTGAAGATTAAATTTTTAATTCTTTGTTTATCTTATAAAAAACAGTTTCATTATATTCACCCAAAATAAATTTATACGCCAGAAACATAATTATGCATATCTATATCGATGATGTTTTCACCTATGAGTTTTTAATTTTTCTGTGGTAATTGATCATCTGCGTCAAGGAAACATTTATAATTTAATAGAGCTATATTGTGGCTTACTAATCTAAATAATAATAAGTATTGATTATTGAAACATGAAACAAATCTCATATTTCAAAGGGCGCAGTTCAGCTCTAAAACTTAGCTAATTATATAAGCTTAAAATTAAAATAGGCTGTTCTTCCACTGAACCCCAATGAAATAGAATTAAAAAGAAAATATAAATACACACTCTCTCGAATTATAAAAAATAAATGATAAAAGTAAATATCATTCAGTAAATTACCATTATATATGTAAACGATAAGTTTTTCGACATCTAGTGTTGACTCGCGAAAGCGTTCACGTACGTAAATGTAAGCAACCTTGCCGACAGGTATGTAAAGCAGTTACATAGTCGATTCTTCAATAATTATAGCCAACATAACAGTTGGCAAGTATAAAAATTTAGAATCGGCTGCAGTAAAGTACGCAAGAGGTTGTACAATAGCCAACAAACACTGAGAATCACCCGACAGCTGTTTCGTCCTTTTGGGATTCTTCAGGAGTGAGAGAACTCGAGTGTAAGTTCACTATTGTACACTAGTCGACAGCACGCGTTTGTTCAATAGTGAACTTACACTACAGTTTCTGTTACGGTATAGCATTCTAATGTTGGCCAGAGCTTTTTGTATGCATGAGTTCACATGTTCAGCAAAATTAAGTTCATTGTCTAGTATTAGACCAAGATTTTTGACGCTATTTGATTTTTCTATAATTGATTTTTTCTTATTTTAATAGAGATATTTTCTGAAAAGTTTTAATAACGCGATTTCCGAGCAAATAATATAAATTCAGATTTGAAAGGATTAATTATTAGGCCATGTTTTTCACAAAAATCAATAAATAAATCCAATTCGAAGTTTATGATATTAACGGATACTTCAATACTTGATGTAAGAAAAGAGTAATATATTTGCGTATTGTCTGCATAAAAGTGCAAAGAGCAATGCTTTAGGACTGATGGTAAAAAACAACTTAAAGATAGCTGCAGCTAAATTATGATTAATTGAATCAAAAGCTTTACTAAAATCAACCAGTACTAGTGGGGTTATATAATGTTTGTCCATAGAGGTAAGAATATCATTATTGATGAGAGAGCAGTACTACAGCTGTGATGCTGGCGAAAGCCCGATTGATTATCAGGCAAAACATTAAACTCTATAAGATAAGACGTCAATTGAGTTTGAATTACGCGTTCAAATACTTTGTATAAAGTCGGGAAAATTGAAATAGGTCGTAGATCAGAGTAATTGTTTACAATTGGTTTCTTAAGAATTGGTTTGACAATAGCAATTTTCCACACGTTTGGGAATGTATCATTTTCTATGCAAAAGTTTATGATATGTGTAACAAAGGGTGATATTACAGGACTGCATAAGTTTAACATAGTGGAAAAGATATTATCATACCCATAAGCGTTGCTCTTTAGCGACAGTACTATATCATTTACTATTTTCTCCGAGACCGAATGAAATTTAAGTAGCTTCGCGTTATAGTTTTTATAAGATGAATGGTAAAAATTCATTAATTCAAAGTCAATTGGTGCTTTTAACAATTCGACGGAATTCACGAAGTATTGGTTAATAGTTTCTACATTTTCTAAATGCACTGGTATATCAACTTGCTTGCTTTGTATGAGTCCAGCATTTTGTAAATTTTTCCAGATTATTTTGCTATCTTTAATGTTATTAAATTTGAAGTTAAAATAAGCAAGTTTTTCGAGGCGTACAGTTTTGGTTAACAAATTTTTAATATCTTTATAATAACGTAAATGAGCAGGATAGTTAGTACGTTTGTATCGGGCAAGAGCTTTTGATTTTAGTTTAGCAAGTAATTTTGTATTCACTGTAATCCAAGGAGTAGGATTACTTTTTCTCTTTTTTACAACAAAAGGAGCATGTTTATCAAATAAAGTTATAACGCAAGAATTAAAATGTGTGCCTTTATCGTTTATGTCAGTTATGTCAAAAATGAAGTTAAAGGGCATATTGATAAGATCCGATTAGAAGACTTCTAAGTTAAACCGAAGTCACGAACTACAACTTCATTTACACGTGCTTGAGTGATTTTAAAATCTAATGTGCACGATATTGGATAGTGGTCCGCTATTAAGAAAGAGTTTACATGTGTGTCAGCAACGATGGAAATATCAGATGTCAGTATTAGATCAATAATGCTCGATGAGGTAGGAGATACTCTAGTGGGAGATGAAATAAGTTGCGTTAAGTTATATGTGTCCAGAATAGTTAATAGAGAGTTAGTATTTGATGTAGTACTGGATACATTAATGTTGAAATCACCGAGAACTAAGAGGTACTCGCATTGTGGCAAAATCATATTTAAAGAATCCTCAAACCGCTCAAAAAAAATTGTATCACATGAACGCGGTGGGCGGTAGAAAACACCTACACATAAGATAGGTTTTACTAACACTAGCCATAACTGTTCAATTTTAGAATTTGTGTTTTTGACAATACTGAAATAGATATTATGTTTGATGTATATGACAACTCCACCACCTCTTGAAAAACTGCGATCAAGCAATATTCTTCTACATAAAGAATACTAGAGGATATAGAGGAATTTAACCAAGTTTCAGTTATCCCTACAATATGATAATCAGAATTAAGAACTAGCCGCCGTAAAGAGTCCAAGTGTGCTAACAAAGATCTTACGTTTATGTGGATTATATTTAAATTAGATTTTTAGAAAAATTATATTAAGATCGATTTGAAGTAAGTATATTTAAAAACAATGTAATAATTAACCATTCTCTGTATTGTAACTTAGAAATTAAGTAAAAAAAAATATATTATATAATACTAATTAATTTCAAATTATAACAAAATGAATTAAAAATATGAAAAACAAAAAAAACAAAATAAAAGTAAATGATAAATAGGAATCGCCAATAATAACAATAATAATAGGAAAGAGTTAAATTTACTTTCCTAATAATCTGACAAAAATAATCCGTGATTATCTTGTCTATGATATATTTAACTAAACAATAATAATACAATAAAATAATTAATGCAGATACAAATTTAATAATTATCGTAAAACTAAAATGATATTAAATATAAAATTGAACGCACAATTCAATTCAATACCTGTTAATACAAATAATCAAGAAAACAAAATATGCACGTGTTTTAATCGTGTTAATGTGCGCGAACTAAAGATGACATCTGAAGTTAAGCAATATTTTGTATTCTCTGCCCTGTTTATTTGTTTTTCCATTATTTTGTTTGCTATTTCTTTAAACTACTATTTATTTCGTCATTGTCGTGAATGGAGCTTGTCGTCAAGTAATGGCTGTGCTGTTTATTTTAGTTCGACCTTCTATAATGTTTGCACACTTAATGAATACTAAGGTGGGTAAGGGTTGCATTTTTAGAACACTTACATCATAATACAATATTAAAATGTATCATACAAATAAATAAATAACCTGTCCCAAGTAAGTATTAAAATTCAGATTTTACTTTCTCTTATACCTATAGAGAAAGTATTGTAATCGTGCTTTGTAAAAAATGTATGTACCTACGTATGTACCAAAAGTCAAACGAATAGATCAATTTGATCCAAATTTCATATTTAGGTTCTCTAGAGATTTCTCATAAGTCCTTTTTTTTACAATTAATATTAAGAGTGTGAAAAATCGATTTTTTCGAAAACGACTGTAACCATGTTTCTTAATATTTCCATAGGTATAGTACATACATTACAATAAGTAAAATGTGTATCTAACGACATCTCGTGTAACATGGACACGTATGAATAGTATCAAACTAAGAAATGCCAACGGTTCACTGTACCGACTGTGAGTGTTAAAGTGCATATCGTTATCAAAGCGATAACTTTAAATGCTTGAAACACACGTGTGTCAATAAAACCGAGATTTTTTGTACAGTTGTACACACGCAACAGTACAATAATACATTACAATGTTTTCAAAGTGGTTAACGTCGTCTTTCAGAGAATTTCATCATTCTTCGGTTATAACTAAACTACAGGAACTCAATTGTGACATAAAAATTACAATTATTATACCCGTTAACGGTAATAGATAAAGAGTCTTTATCTTTTTGTGGCAAGTCATTGAAAATGTATTTCAATAAAAATATGATATTTTAAATCAGATTTACCTTATCGTTAGGTAATTAAGTCTTCTTCGTCTTTTGAATAAAAAAATAAAAAACAAAAAACAAAGTCATAAAAATTTTATTTGCCGAAAAGCGGGACGTTTCGCTAAAATCGGGACGACTAGCAACGCTGAGTGGACAACATCAGTAATACTCTCGTCGGCAGTATCTACGTTTTGGTCACAATACAGGGTACTACTACTTTTTCCACACTTCGACATTTGTTTTCGTTTGAAATGTAAGCATACTGTTGGTTACTACACCTAACAGTTTTCAATAAACATGAGATTTTTTTTAATTAGGTCTAAACAGATAAAACCTCTTTTTACACACGTCTTTACACTGTTAATGTCGTTAATTGACATATTTTTTTAAATATTACTAATTGGCAAGATGCCAATGAATTTGATATTCAAACTATAATGTTTTATGTAACTTAAAAACTTATTTACGTTCTTCTATTTCGTAGCTTGTATTATTTACAATACTGTGCAGTAAACATCTCTCATGCAGAGGTGCAGAAAAATTTCAACAATTGACAACTACAATTTTTGTTCACGTAATTTGTTATTTAAGACATTTATCTTACAATAAGTATAAAAAGTCCCACAAACATTTTTAGGTGGATTTAAATTAGAGTTCAAATAAAAGCGAAGAAAATAATTAAGTTAGCTTTTGGATATAAATATTTGCGTCTTGTTATTTGAAAATAAAGAATGCAAATTTTCATGTTTAGCTGGAAATTTAATTTTAGAGTTTATTGCATTGCAATCTCGACGATACCATGAAAAAATTTCTTTGAAACTTAAATTTAATTTTTCTTGTAATACATTTTGGTATAAAATCTGCTTACAAAGGATAATTTAAACTTCTTAAGCGTTTCACAAAGCAAAGCTTATAAACTTTACAAACGACTTAATTTCAGGCAAAAACAACTAAATTACCATAATATAATCAAAGCACAGCATCTCAGTTGAACATTGTTTTGCTAACGACATTGTTAACTTGATACAGAATACAATTGTATGTGTTTAATTCCCACGGCTTAACAAACAGCCTCAGGCTAGGACCTACCTTACCCCGTTTGGATTCTTGAGTTAGCTAACCACACAGCACATAATTGCAACGCTGTTGTCATAAGATCGCAAAACCTCCCTCTAAGACTAGTTATGGCAGGGCAAGTAGGTACTTATCGAAACCGCAAGCTCTATGTATCTTTAACTACGCTGGTTTACAAGGTGGCGAATTATACATCTAAGATTGAGATATTTGCATACAAGGATATGTGCTAGTTATAGTTCTAGGCCCGTTCATTGTTTAACAGATTTTGTATACAGTTACTGTTAGTTTAGCGGCTCTAAGGATTATAATTAAATTTAGGGATGTAGGTACTAACCACAAAGGCCTTCTTGCAACTAATTCAACTTCGGATACTTAAAAATTAAAATGGCACGTAAACTGTGTGTACCCTTAACAAAGCTTGCTTTCAACTTCTTATGTAAATAAATTAACAAGAACCTTATGTTTTTATAAAATATTTTTCTATCTCAGCATTTAAATTTTAAAAATCAGTTTAGCATTAAAACAATATTTTACGACAACCCTTCAACTTGCTAATTTTTTTTGTTTAAATGTTGGTGTTCATGATTTGTTCAAATCACAGCACACGCGTAACTTAAAATTGTGGGTTACAAGATTATACTGACTTCTTATTAAAGGAAACATCTACTCAATAATACAACTAATTACAAAAATCGACAAATTAAAAATATCTAATTTAAAAAACTACGAATAATAACAAAGGGTGCAATAGCTATTCAGTTAATGTAATTTATAACGTATAGGTATACAGTTCTGTGCATCATTATTTATAAGTGGAAGTCTAGTTCTCAGTGTATATTTTAATGGTAATATTGTATTTAATTCCACAGTTTATAATAATATTAAGTGTTTCTTAAGCTGATAGATTAGTAGTAGTCTCCATTGTTGCGGGGAAGTTGTCCCTGGAATTCGTCGACTGTGTTCAAAGCGGTTACTTCTACAAGTCTTTATTTTGTGAGATTCGCAGCATTATCGGAAATAGTCTACAAATCGAAAGTAGAAGCACAGAATACATATTAACGACCAATAACGAAGCTTCTCGGCCGAATTTTGATGTTTGAATTATGTTTTGACGCCATTTTGAAAAATGTACATTGAAAGAAATTTTGAAACTCCAGAAATTACTGTGAAGAGATTGTTACCATTTATTCCCTGGCGACTAGGGTTGTGGTGCCTTAGTAACAGCAAATTGAACAAAGATACTAAAGTACAAATTAGCGATGAAGAAATACCCTGCAGCCGGAGAGTTGGGTAGTGAGCTGTTCACTCGGTAGAAAAGAAATCCTCCAATACGGAAAATACATATATTTGGGTAATTCTTTGGGTATTTACACACAACATACACATATAAAACAGGAAGACAAATGATATAGCTAGGCAATAAAATTTCACGCCGCTACTGATTCGTTCGCAAATCAAAATGCACGCAAAACCGCACGCCTATGGTTTATCAATATGGCGGTTGTGTTGACATTTATTTATACTTATACTCGCATGTAATTAAATGTAAAACCGAGGAGTCGTGTAAGTGAGTATTTAATTTGGCAAGTGCCAGTATTCATTAAATCAAGGTTCAGGGAGCAACGATAGTGCACTATGTGGCGTCTGAAGGATGTCGCTACAACAGATAAGGAGTGGTTCTTACACGTCCCGAACAGAAAGAATTTTCATTACAGTGCGATTTACATTAATATGCAGTGATCATAAAGTTAATCAGTCTCGATTGCGCGAGAACAGTACATTTCTATCAGCGACGTTCAGTAAGTATTGGCGAGCAGGACGGTGAAAGAATAATGAAAATGTACGACCTGATACGATAGCCGAGGATCCCTCGAGGTGGTGAAATATTCCCGCGACGAAGATAGTTCCCATACGAACGTTTGGAAGTAGTCTAAGTCGGTGGTTGATTCTCTGTACCTCTCTTAGCTGGTGAACGGTCGTGTTCAACCCAAGGACGTGACCAGATGTGCCTGTACGTCGTGGCGATGTGGACGTTGACGAGCACGAATTAAACGGCAGCAGGACAACCCAAAGAAGGAGTAACGAAAGAAAAGACCAAAGAAAAAAAACCTCTGTAAGGAAACATGCATTTGTAAGTATGCTCTTTCTTGGAAAAGCAGCAATCTTATTCCATATATTTACCTGTGGAATAAAACGAGTGCTACTACCAACGGCTCAAATGCGTCCCACTTTCGAGTAATGGAGATACACCCATTATTTATGGAGAAAACCCTCGTTCTTGCAAACAGAAATTACTAGAAGTTCCACACGAGGCTTAAAAATAAAACATGGCGCTTGCGGTTGAGAATTGGAACGGAAACCGATAAGCCAGGAAGGACGTTCGTTTTAATAAATTTCCATGATGCACCTTGAAGTTTTTCCGGCGTATTCTCTACAATTTTTCGAAAAGACGACAAATCTTTGGTTTGACACCGGTGTATCGTAAGTTGCCTAACTTCGGCGAGTGGATTTTTAAATTAAACAATGTTTTGTAAGAAAATGGTTTATTTAACCGTTGCAAGATAGCCTTTTACAAAACTATTAATTATTTATCCGACGAAGATTGTAATAACTCTTAATTTGCAGTTTAGAGAAAATATTTTTATAAAGTGCATCGGTGTAATGTTGGTTGTAGCATATTTAAATTCTTTTTTTTTGTCAGTATACTAAGCCAGTATACCCACTAAAACCACTTCAGATAAGCCAGGCATAGTCTTTTAGGTTTTTATATTTCTTAAATTTTTTCGAACTTTTTCTGTTTTAACACTCACCTTATAAATTCACTGATGTTCTTCCAGTTTCTATTTTCCTTCAGCATTAACTGTACCACGCTTTCTCTTGTTAGTTGTTCGCCCAGTTGTATCTCTAGCTCCTCTCTTCATTGAATCCATCTGTTACAGTGTATTGTTGTGTGATCCGCTGAGTCGACCTCCTGACAGTGCTGACACATCATTTAATGCAAGATTTATTTTTTTCAAAAATTTTTTAAACAATCCATGTTCCGTAAAAAACTAAGTTAATCTCATCTTTACCTCTTCTTTTTGAACAGTTTGCCTGATATGCTCCCCAAAAGTTAATTTATCGTCAAGGTTAACCCCAAGATACTTTATAACTCAACTGAGTTCTATCCTCGTGCCCATTATCTCCAAATTTAGGTAGCCACTCTTCTTGGGTCCTTTCAAAACCACCGCCTCTGCTTTTTTCGCGGCAAGCATTGGATTATTTAGTATCATCTATATATTGATTTCTCTAAGAAACTCGTTTACTCGGTATTCTAGCTCCTCGTCATCTGCAGCTTCTACCATGATCGCCAGGTCATCCGAATATGCTAGGCTTGTAGCTCTTTCAGTCAAGCTTACATTCAACACTGGGTCATACAGTATATTCTATAGCCACGATTCCAATACTGAGCCCTGCGGAACTCCACCCGGCATTTTTATATTTTCTGCTGTTGATATCTTTATAGTTCTTTCCTGAAAATAACTTTCTACAAAATTTATCAGATACTGGAATATGTCTCTTTTCCGTAGCTGTTGTACTATTTTGCTCTAGGTAGCGGAATTAAACGCGTTTTTAACATCCAATGCAATGACTATAAATCATTTACTCTTTGTGTTTTAACAGCGCTCACTATTTCCTTTGTAGCCTGTAAAGTCGAAAAACCCTTCCTAAATCCAAATTGGCGGTCAGAGAAACCCCCTCTACGATCTAACTCTTTCTGAAACCTTTCTCTAATCATTACTTCGACCAATTTTCCTGCCGCATTGAGTATACAAATTTACCTTTCCAGATCAGTGTTACTATGGCTTTTTTCCATTGTTTTGGAAATTTCTGTGTGGTCAATAATTAGTTCAATATCACTAAAAATTTTTACCGTCTCCGGAGTAATGTGGTTTGGTCCTTCTGCTTTTCCTAATTTGATCTTTTCTGCTGCTTTTAGAAGCTCTTCGGTACTGAACAGTCGAAAGCTCTTATATACTGTGTTTCCTCTTTGCCACACGTATACAGATTGGTCTAAATGCCGATGGCGACTCTATCTGCTTACATTTCCAGATCAATGTTACTATAGCTTTTTTCCATTGTTTTGGAAATTTCTGTGTAGTCAATAATTGGTTCAATATCACTAAAAACGTCTTTGGTATCTTGGATACTGTGATTTTTACGGCTTCCGGAGGAATGTGGTTCGATCCTGCTGCTTTTCTTAATTTGATCTTATCTGCTGCTTTTAGAAGTTCTTCGCTAATGAACAGTCGGAAACCCTCATGTACTGTGTTTCCTTTTTGCCACACGTCTTTTTTTTTTGAAAGAGCTGGTAGCTCAGATTTTTGCTTTGGGGTACGATTAAATCTCCCCATACGTCCCTCTCTAATTCATTCACCAATTCATTCCAATGTTCTCTTTTTGATTTAGAAATGGCCTTTTTAGTGTCTTTAGCGAATTCCTGTATTCCTCTTAGAGTCTATCTCCTTTGTCCTTCTGTTGTTGTGTGTGTGAATTTCTTCTTTCTTTCAGCCGTGAAATTTTTCTTTGTTATCTTTTCCAATAGCAATATGAAGTTCTCCAGATTATCTATATTTGTGCCTTTGGTTTGTTTTACGATTTTTTTCTGGTTTGTTTATGCTGTTTTTTCCGAAATTTATTTTGAATATAATGTGATGGTGGAATGTTAAAACTTCTCTAAGCAACACTTCCCATCTCTCAATTTGTCTTGCTATCTTTACCGTGGATCCTGTAACATCTATGAAATCTATGAAAGAACTACTCTCTTTTCTCTCAAAGGTTGAGGTTTAGTCTGTATTGGTTATGACGAGGTGTAGCTCTGCAACACATTCTGTTATATATTCTTCTCTTGCATCCGTATATGGAAAACCCCCGAGTGTTGATTTCGCATTATTTAGATCACCTGCAAATATTGCTTCTCCCTTAAAATCTCGAAGTTGGGTCATGACGTTATCTATACAGGTCTTGAATACTTCTAACAATACGTCTGGAGAAATGTAGCACCCTACCAGCAGCTTGCTTTTATTTTATACTATCGAACCTTTTGAAGGGTCCTTTTTAAAGATCTCATCTCTATCGTCTTTTTCACTTTGTACGTATTTGTTTTTCTGTTATCTCTTTTCTCTCTTCATCGTTTATAATTTTTCAAAGATATAGACATCTCATTTGGTCTGATCTGTGCCCGTCTTGTTTGCACGTTGGGCAGTGCGGGGGGGTTTCACAAACTTTCGCAACATGTCAGGTTTTGGCACACTTAATACAGATATTAGACTTACCTTACATTCTACTGTACGGTGTCCATATTCTAAGCACTTATCATCTGGTTATGTGCAGTCTCTTTTTAACTCTACACACTACCCAGCCTATCTTCATTTCCCCTTTTCGAGAAAATACTTCTGCCAAGTCTTTTCTCAACCTAATTGTGGCGCTTTGGTTTCTATCCTGCATTTGTCTCAGTGACAAAATCTTAAGTTGGTCCTCCTCGTCTATATCAGAAATATATAGCACCTTATCCCTGGTCTTATGGATTAGTTCCGCATTTTTCATTATATTCTTTATGGCATTTTGCAGTTTTGTTGCATTTTTATTCCGTACTACTTTTAGCAGCAGATTGCTTTTATTTGTCTTTTTTAGTCTTTTCACCTCAATCCCAGATTTCTCAATGTCTACACTACTTTTTACACCATTCAATAGCTCTGTATACGTTTTGCCTAGCGCTTTTACAATTACTTGGTAGGTTACTTGTTTTCTTCGGTTTCCACTAGCTTATGACTTTTTTCTTGATTCGCTCTTTTTAAAAGTTGAAAAGACTATTACTTTAATTTCTGTAGCCCAAAAAACATATTTTAAGCACTTTCTTACATATCCATTTTCAAGGAATTCCGGTTCAAAGATGCTTATGGTTTTTATCTCTGTTTTGATATCTTTCTTCCTTAAACAGTTTTTGTAAACCGTTTCGACCGCCACTACGCCACTTTCATTCATTTCTATAGGTAGAGCGTATAGAGTGTGAATTTGCTTCTTAGCACTTTTTTGCTAGTAATTTTGGTTTGGATTCTGACAAACTGCTCAGCCTTCTATTAGAGCATTTAACGCCGGAAAAGTGTTCAAAGTATTTTTATTATTTTGTTTTCGAGCCGGAAAGGCGTGCGGCGCGTGGTATTGTGTGCGCATGGAAACGACGTTGCCAATCGCAGCTAAGGCAGTACGGCGATGGGAGGAGAGAGAGCTTTGGATCCATAAAAATTTCCATATCCACTTCTTGTTTTATAGACTGCTAGTTTCCTGTTTTATTTTCCGTAACGTTGTATATATTCATTATTCTTTATTCTTTATCCAGAATTTTGTTAAATAGTTCAAAATTTCCTGGTATGTTTAACACTTTTATAATTTCTTCTTTTGTTTCTCAATCCCTAGTAACTCTATCATCCCTTATTTCTCTCCAATCTGTTTGCGTTCCAATTGCAACAGTTTCTTAAAATTTTGTGGGTAAGAATGTCTCGAGTTTTGTGTTTATGTTGACGCCTATAACCTGCATTAACTCTGCCGACACCTTAGTCAGGTCTGCCATCATCTCTCATATTTTCTCCATCTCGTCCTTAGTTTTGTTATAAGTCGACATTTTTGTGTACTTGTCTTCTTTTTCACCTCTTTGCCTTTTAACTCTGAAATCTTTGTCTTTGTCAATTTCAAACGACACTAAAGTGCCTAAACTGTCCGCCCTAGGTCTTGCAAGAGATGTACAAATCCTATCTTTTCTTTGGAAAAACATTTTCTTGGTGGCTCCTATATTATGTTGAACATTTGATTTCTTAATAAATATAAATAAACATTTATGTAGATACATCCTAAAAGATAAACTATGAGTTACGATAGTCTTGGTTGGATGACTATAATTATAAATACACTAGTAACACGCCTAAAGTGCTTACTAAAATAAATAATTTACATACTTTTGTAAAAGAAGGTGGGGTAAAATGACAAATTGGCTAAGATAACGAATTGCTTATTTTTAGACACTGGAACTAACACGACGTACTTTTATTATTTTGTGTATTAATATTACTTCCTATTTTCCATTCTGTGGTGTAATGACAGCATTTACGGTTTGTCCATTATTGATTGTAAGATTTGAAAAGACGAAATCAGCTGTGATTTATTTGTAATAAGTAATTTTTTTTTTGAGAAATGTGTTTTCTTGAAGATTATTTTATTGTACGTTCGTTGGTTACAGAACATTAATAAAATAAATATCTGTTTTTGTATGTTGTGAATTTTTTTAAGTAATCGTGTCAGGTAAGTTGACGAACCCAACAAGCGGGACTACTGATGGTATAGTTTCTCTAAATTTCCAAATATTTGACGATTCTGATTATGACCTGTCAATGACTACAGAACCGCCATTCGAAGTTCCGAAGAATGTGTACAGAGAAAGGACAGAACAATCTGATGACATAAGGTTATCAATATCAACTGTACCTACTGATATATCAGACCCACATCTTGCTATTAATTCGAATATAGAGAGCTATACTGAGTAATGCATCAGCTGGATCATCTAATGCGAAACTATTTGGTTTGCCTCCTCTCCCTGTTGCCGGTTCTAAAGGTAAAAAACCAAGCAAGAATCTACCGTCACTGCACATAACATTGTATCTTAAGCTACAGGAACTTGCTCTAGTGACTTTACTAACATGTCTTTTTTGAAGCAGTTATTTATTCATTAGTTCGCTGGGGTACGCATCTTTAATATGGCATTCCCAGAACAATGCACAGGGTTGCAATTAACCTTTTGCTAGGGGAGTTTGTCAGAGCTAATCAACAATGGCGGAACAATGAAAAGTGGGTGACTGATAATTGGAAAAAAGGTTATGAAAACTGTCATGCTACTTTTTCAACATTACTTTCTGGCCACTAGCAAAAGGTTAATTGCAACCTCGTACATAATATAGATTGCACTGAATCTGTTCAAAAACGAATTTTAAAACTACCGAGTTTCAAAATGGATATAGTATGTTATGGTTAATTGTTAACGAATTAAATTAACCAGCAGTGTCGAAAAACCTGCCCGCAGCTTTATCAGTGTGTTCGATAGTAAGTAAGTCAAGGCTTTCGCACTGCAAAGAATATTAAATAGGGCGCCACCTAGCGATATATATGAGACAAATACTTTAGAGCCACTAGGATCTATAGACACAAAATAAACCGTAAAACTGTGAAAATATAATTTTTGTAAAACGACTAGACCAGTTATAGACACACTAGTCTTTAAGCACGCATGAATTTTGACCTATAACTTTTGACCTTAAGGTCATAGATCAAAATGATGTATACAAAAGATGTTTGTCTTGTCAATACAAACATATTCGGTAATAAAAACAAAAATTAATTTTGAAGTTTGGGAGAGGGGTGTTAAGGGAGTTAAGTTAGAGTTTCAAAATTTTTGCGATTCAGACCTCCTTAAAATTCTCTATCGAATGGTGTATTCAATTCCGCGGAGGAGATGATAAACAGACAGACAGAGATTTTAAGGAAATTCTCGTATATAGATAAACAAATATAAAATACACACAACATACGTGTAGACAATACTAGTTATATACACAATAATTAATTTAAAAAAGTTAAGTTGAAGGATATCCTTCTGCACGATACGTTAGTCTCGACTCGGATTTTTGTTGCTACGAGCACTCATGCTTCTTGTTAAAATATTACTTAGCAACGTGTTTTTTCGATTTTTATTAGATGCCCTTATAATATTACTTACGAATAAAACACATTCTATGTCAAATATTACAATTTGTATAGATCTTGTAATTTACTTATTAATTTAAAAACCTTGAGGAGGACCCCACAATTACATTATAGTGTTTAAATGTATCCGACTGTAACCCTTCCCAACCGCAACTATTGCAAAAATCAAAATTCATCAGTTTATTACTATTTGCAGAGTTTTTTGTATTTGTTTATGATATCATATATAAGTTGGTTTTTCCAATTTCTTTCTATAACTTTTTTTTCTGTATTACATCTAATATTGCTTATTAAAACAGACAAAACTGTACTTAATGTATTTAGTTGCGTTTGCTAAATAAAGAAAATAGTAACTTTATTGAATGGATATAAGTTCCAATTGTATGCAATTAAAAACAACAAGAACAATGAAAAATAATATCAATGTAAAATTTACGTAAAATGTAAATTCGCTAAGTAAACTTTTTGTTAACTAACAAGCAAATCTCTAAAGCATACGTTCATGAATAATTAAACTTCTAATCAAATTTTAATAATCTTGCGTTAATAATGAGTAGCGTGTAACAATATCTTCTGCTTTATTTGGCAACACCAATTTCAGATATTTTTCTCTGGTACTGTAGATTATCTTAATGGATGTTTAACACGCAGACTTCATTATTTACAGATTAAATGATTTATTACTGTGCAAATAAGTGCACTTTTTTTATCGTCATGCGTTGAATGAATACCCTTTAAATTTAAATACTAATTTGCTTACGATATCACCGCAATTTAAGTGTAACATAACTTTATTTTAAAGTCTTTATTAACCGAAATTTAAGTGAACTATTAGTCAGAGTGTGAGATTCTACTCTTACAGTAAATCCTGGCTAAATTACCCGACACGCACCTGTGCGCTCCCAACGCTCCTGGAGTTAACAAATGACACGCGATTTGCGCGGTAATCGAGAGGGCCTTAAGATAAGTCCGTCACTCTTCGCTACAGGATAATAGCAACTTTTGCATAAAATTGTTCAGACTATAAAGAAAGATTAATGATAGGGGATAAAGAATACTTCTTGATGGTAATTTGAACATTACAAGCTTTTTCCATACAAAGCATCTCGCACAATAAAATTTACCAAACTGCATAATGATTTTGTATTAGAACAGCAAAAAATGTTCTTTTATAAAAGTTTAATCAAAATCGCATGCTAAATAATAATTACTCTAAAATTGCAGGTGCATTTATTAATTAATTATAATGCAGTTGAATAGAATTTCACTAGGGATTTTGATATCCGTAAAAAACGGCATACAAATTACTCAAAAATTAGGTACTATACGAAACTAACATTTTGACCACAAATTTATAAATTATATAGTTGTGTCATCGTAGGGCCCCACGACGCACGAAATTACAAAACCAGAAATAAAAAGTTTTTTTATAAGTTTACATTTAATTAATGCCATTAATTACTAACGCCAAAGGGAACTTAAAAATGTTTGCATCCATGTACATGATACGAACCTGTACCCCTGGTTTCTCGCTAGATGTGCTAACCTACTATACCACCAATAACTTCAAATATTCTAAAAGTTTAACAGCATATGCGAATCGTATGGCAATTGTTGATCTAAAATCGAAAATGTTATAATAATTTTAATTTCTCAAGCTATTATTATCAGAAATAAAAAAATTTCCTAAAGCTTATAAAAATCTACCTATAGCTTATAGAAAACTTGATTTCTACGAATATCTTGTGAAACAAAAATACTAGTAGCAATAATAACAACATCTTAATGTTATTTTTAATAAAATTAAATATATTGGTAATTTTTAATAAAAAATTATAACTTCAGTCAAACCAATACTAAATATATTTTATTTGAAAAACTTAACATCTTAGTAATATCAAAAGATGATGAGCCGTATGCATAATCATTCAGGAAAGTACCTAGCTATTTTAGCTTACTAACTAGTAGTTACTTTCTAGCAACTATTTCAAGTTATGAATACCGTCTAGTTTAGTGGCTACTAATGCTTACTAGTAAATATAAAAATAGTAAGACTTTATCTGATAACACCTCTAATTCTGTCAAGAATTTGATTAATATTTTTGATGTTTTGATTTTTTTATAAAATACAATTAAGTTGACATAGTTCAGTCAATGACCATTTTTCTTTCGGGTAATTTATCCAAGCAACACCAATTTTCCTAAAAATTTGAATTTAAGTCTACTTACTCTCTACTTCAAAGTTGACCCCTTCTAGGAAATGAAAAATATTACATTAAAAATATATTTGGGAATGGATAAATTCACAAATTTTAAGCAACTTTTGTTCTATAAAGTTTTTTTCTGAAAATCAATTATTTTTGAGTTATTCACAAGTGAATGCATAGATTTCTCAACCAAAAAAACCATGTTTTCAGAGGGTTTTTCGTAAATAACTTAAAAAATCACTAGAATAAAAAATGTAGCTTATGGTTTCTGTAAAACCAATACAAACGAAGTAATAGCTTGTTAAAACTTTGTTTTTATTTATCAAAACAAAAATTAAAGGTTTTATCGAAAAACAACTAAAAAACTATGCATTTTTCGGGGAAAAGTGTGTGAAAAATTATTTAATTTGCTTTTTATGAAAGTGTCTAAAATAGAAATTAAGCGGATTATAACATAAATAAAATTGGTACAAATCACGCCCTAAATACCACCCCAGTTAAAATAAATTGCTACCACTTCACAAATCACTTTATCTATGTATTTCAAATAGACTCCGAAAGTTTGACCGGTTTAAAGTATGTCTCATGAAATTTAAAACTTGGACACCACAATTTCTGTAAACAAAAGTTTGCACATTGTGAAGCGGGCTTAAGGGTATCATTTACAATTCTAACAGCAGGTAGTCTCAGCAGGGGTTATCTTATAGAACGACTGTAGAATGAATCATTACACTAAGCACGTTTTAGAAAATAGGTAATTTACGTTGCTTACTTATTTTTTTTCTTTAAAGAATATATTTAAGGGATCGCTAATTAAACACCACAGCTCGATTAATTATCGAATCAAAATTTTGTTTAGAAAATGTTTACAAAATAAAATTAGAAGTAATTTTGATTTAAAAAACGTCTACAAGCAATAACTTTTAAATTAAATCAAAAAACTAAACATGGGTATTTGGGTTGACTAATTATTACTTATTTTTAAATACGAGGCTGGTTCAATAAATACACGTTCGAACGGTGGTACATGTAAGCGGTTTATTTACACTAAACAAAATTGCCATTACTACAAAGACATGCATCCCACTGCTTCACAAGACGCTGTATACCGGTGTGGTACCAGTCCATTGGCTGTTCGCGGAACCATTTCAAAACTGCCTGCTTGACTTGAGCGTCCGACTGGAATCGCTGTCCCTAAGTGCCTTCTTCAATGGTCCGAAGATATGGAAGTCACAGGGTGAAAGATCCGGGCTGTAAGGGGGGTTTCTCAAATCTCCCACCTCATCCGCTCCATCTGTGATTTGATGATGTTAGCTGTATGCGGCCTTGGCAAATCCGCTGTCGATTGTTGCCCATCTGTGAACTTCCGACACCATTCCACGACTGTGGTTTTTGAAGGACACTCTCCACCATAAACATTTTGCATTCTCCCATAAATCTGAACTGGAGTGTTGCCCTCAGCATGCAGAAACTGTATGACTGCTCGGTAATCGGTTTTGGACGCTCCAACTATAAGACCTGCCATAATGAAACGCGCACAACAACTGTCTCCTGTACGAATATCACGAGGGATGTGCACAATAGACAGCTATATAGCAACCGCTGGCCTACGCAAATTTGTACGATTATAGCTCCACTAACAATCGTTTCACAGCGCTCGAACTGTATTTATTGAACTATCCTCGATATATCTAACCTACTAATTATTGTAAGTTATCAAAAAAATCATTAAACTCTCTATTCATAATATTTAGTTCTTACAAAATGTATATTTTATGATGTTTTATTTTTTTCTGTAGTTAATATAAAAAGTGAAAATAAAAACTAATGCAATTCTTATTGTCAACGTATATATTTAGTTTTTTAACAAGAATTTATTACATAATTATAATTAAGATACCAAGTTATAGTTCAAAATTAAATGAAAACTTTTTTTTAAAAAAGCTATTACTATATAAATAAATATAAGAAATCAATAATGGGTGTGACCTCCATTATTATTGATACATTCTTGGAGGCGTCTGCTCATTGACGCTATCAAGGTATCAATATAATTAATATTAATCGTTTCCCATGCGGTATCAATGGCTGCAATTAGTGCATTACGGTTTACTGGTATAAAATTTGGCCCTTGTTGTCTTCGGATAACAGCAAGTATTCGAGCCCAAACATTTTCGATAATGTTAAAATCTGGGCTTTTTGCTGGCCAGGGTAACAGCTCCAAGTTATTTGCTTGTATCCAGTTGCGCACAACCTGCGAAGTATAGGGTCATCATATCCCGATAGTTAATTATCGAATGTTCCAAGAAAATATGTGTAAATAGTAAATGGAATCTACTAACGTAACGTTAAGTCGTTAATTATAGTTACATAACTCTCCTTTCATAAGATATAGTTCATATTAATATGCTTATTGTAAAGCTTCGTACACACCTGAACAACAAACCGAGGAACAAACAGAACAACAAACCGAACGGCAATCGGAACATTAATTTGGACGGTGCTACGTACGAATTTTAGAACAGATTCGCAAGTCCTGATTGTTCCACGAACGGTTTGCGGCGTTCCCGCAACTTGTCGGTTTTTCTCCGACATCAAAGAAAATGCGCGCGAATGCGTTTGCAGGTTTTGGACGAATCTAAACAAAACGGCGAACAAACTTATGCGGGAGAATTAAATTATTTATTTTTTGTCCTCCCTTTTGTGGGTTTTTTGTGTTTTAGGTAATATTATGGAGTTGACAGAAGAAAAATGTTTTAAATTAATCAGTGTTTAAGAATGCAAAAAAAATGATGTCCCTATTAGCATCATTTGGGAGGGAAATTTCCAAAATAAAAAAAGCAAATTAAATTATAATTTTTACTCTTCTTTGTGCGTAAAAATTTGGTTGGCACTATCTCCTTGTTTTTCGCAATTTTCTCTTCTTAATAATAAATATATATATATACTGAAAACTACTGAAAATAATTATGGGAACAGCACAAACCACGTTGTTCGGATTGTGGAAATCATAAAAGATCGTTTGTCGTTCTGTTTGACTTTCGGTTCGTTGTTATGTTTGTTGCTCGGTTTGTTGTTCAGGTGTGTACGAAGCTTTACAACTTAAGCAACAATTTTTTGGCGAATAAAGATTAGTTTGTGATGTAATATTAGAAACACAAATTTATATCATATCAAATTTATGACAACTTAAAACCAAGAACGTGTATGTTATTGCTAAGAAATTATTAAGGAAAAAGCGCAATTGCAGTGTAAATATTTATAATTAGATATTTTCGAAAATTTATAAGTCCTCTATTGTAATCTTAATACTTAAAAGAAAATCCTGTCCATTAGCATTATAAGGAAATGGCTTTTACTTTATGAATAAGTTTCAATAACAATAGAATATCCTTGTTTGTTTAATTTACTTCCTTTGAGTCATATTGCTCTAAGGGTTGTTACATTGGTCATTAGAAGTATGTAATAAATAAACAATTACCTACTGTTTGAGAAGGGGTAGTGTGAACCAATAAATAAAGTAAGAAATGTAAATTCCATTTTAGTTTAAAATTTCAAGTGTTGTGAAAATGCCACCTCATCTCGGTGCTGATTTGAAAGCGCGGATTGTTTCGGAATTAGCGGCGGGCCGTAGTGTGCGTGAAATTTCACGTATGTTAGATATACCAAAAAGCACCGTAGGGCATTACCGAGTAAAATGGAATCTTGAACACACTTTGGAAAGAGCCATCGGAAGTGGTAGACCTAAAGTATCTACACGTGCTCAAGATCTCGAGTTGTTTCATTACGTAACAGAACAACCATTTGCTACATATTCCAGGGCTATAGCAGATACACATTTCCCGGATGCCGTATAACTGCACAAAAAAGATTAAAGGAGATGGGAATAAAGAAGTATAATGCTGCTGCGAAAGAAGTTCTCAGTGACGAAAATATGAGACGTCGTCTGGAATTTGCAAGGCGATATGTGAACGAACCTTTGAAATTTTGGAATCGAGTGATTTTTAGCGACGAAAAAACGTTCAATAGCCGCAACGATGGACCACTAAAAGTTTTTAGAATGGAAGGAACTCGTTACGAAAATAATCACATATGTCCTAAAAAACGAAGTGGTTATTTTTCTGTGAATGTGGGGTTGGGTTAGCGCGCGGGGTCCAGGAGTTTGTTGGGCTATCGATGGACGTCTTGATTCTGCTGCGTATTTAGATATTTTGAAACTATTATGAAACCTTCAGTCGAAGTGTTTTATCCAGACGAAGATTATATTTTCCAACAAGTAAGTATTCTTATTTCACTATACTTTCTCCAAAAAATAGTTCGGGATCTGTTGAATTAACATTTTCATAATGTATTTTTGTTGTTAAAGGACAACGCCCCTATTCATACTTCGCGGGTTGTGCGCAATTGGATACGAGAAAATAACTTGGCCAGCAAAAAGCCCAGATTTTAACATTATCGAAAATGTTTGGGCTCGAATACTTGCTGTTATCCGAAGACAACAAGGGCCAAATTTTATACCAGTAAACCGTAATGCACTAATTGCAGCCATTGATACCGCATGGGAAACGATTAATATTAATTATATTGATACCTTGATAGCGTCAATGAGCAGACGCCTCCAAGAATGTATCAATAATAATGGAGGTCACACCCATTATTGATTTCTTATATTTATTTATATAGTAATACCTTTATTTAAAAAAAAGTGTTCATTTAATTTTAAACTATAACTTGGTATCTTAATTATAATTATGTAATAAATTCTTGTCAAAAAACTAAATATATACGTTGACAATAAGAATTGCCTTAGTTTTTATTTTCACTTTTTATATTAACTACAGAAAAAAATGAAACGTCATAAAATATACATTTTGTAAGGACTAAATATTATGAATAGAGAGTTTAATGATTTTTTTTAATAACTTACAATAATTAGTAGGTTAGATTTATTTAAAAATAAGTAATAATCAGTCAACCCAAATAACCATGTTTAGTTTTTGATTTAATTTAAAAGTTATTGCTTGTAGACGTTTTTTAAATCAAAATTATTTCTAATTTTATTTTGTAAACATTTCCTAAACAAAATTTTGATTCGATAATTAATCGAGCTATGGTGTTTAATTAGCGATACCTTCAAATATATTCTTTAAAGAAAAAATTAAGTAAGCAACGTAAATTACCTATTTTCTAAAACGTGCTTAGTGTAATGATTCATTCTACAGTCATTCTATTAAGATAACCCCTGCTGAGACTACCTGCTGTTAGAATTGTAAATGATACCCTTAAGCCCGCTTCACAATGTGCAAACTTTTGTTTACATAAATTGTGGTGTCCAAGTTTTTAATTTCATGAATGTATATTGTACATATATAAAAGAGAAGAATATTTTATTTTCCGTCTTAGATTTGTAATTAAAATTATTTATTTTTCTAAAATTAAAAATATTAAATTAAAACTAAGTTGGTTTTTAAGGCTTGATAAAGTAATAGTTTTTAATATTAAAAAAATTCTACAACAAAAAATTGTTTAAAAATTTTGCAAGGTATAGTTATTATAAGGATTGATTACCGTCATAGGGGGGTGATTTTTAAAAGATAAAATTGTCAATTCATAATAATTAAACACTCACAATGTCAACTTCCTTTGATTATACAACCCCAAACCTGCAAGTATAAAATTATTTTTAAATAGGGATATTTTAAACCCCAAAAAATAAAAAACATTCTCCAACACAAGGTCAACTTTGAAGTAGAGGGTAAGTAGAACTTAAATCCATTTTGTTAGGAAAATCGGTGTTGCTTGGACAAATTACCCGATATTGCGGTTTTTTTGCCATCATTGACTGGACTAATAGCATATATTTCATCTTAAATATATAAAAGTTTATAAACTTGCAAGAACTCAAGTAGCCTTGGTTAGAAAACTGGGAAATTTAAGAAAATATACCTAACCTTTATTTAAATATTAAAAAATCTATTCAAACCATTAAAAATAAAAAAGTTTGCAATTTTAAATAAACAAGGGAAATTGCATGAAGGAATATACATGATTATAAAAGTTGAAAGTTTCATGAAAGAAATATATCGATAATATAAAATACAAAGCAGTTTCCTTTCGTATAAGTATTTATTCTTGAACTGGTCATTCAATAATTACAAAATAGATTTATATGCTTATATATATACATTTTTGTGCCTGTTTACTACCGCGGGTCAAAAAAAAAATTTTAGAAATTGATTTTGTCATACTTGTAAAAAGATGTGAAATCCACGAAAAATAAATGATTTTTTGTTTACCTAAAAATAATAATTTTAGCCACGTCCCCCCCCCAAATATTTTAAAATTTTTAATCCAAACTAAGGGGCTGTAATAGTTATAAAATGTACCTTATGTGTTTAAAAAACACACATAAAAAAACAATTATTTTAATGATTTGACCGCGCCCCTGAGGACTTACCCTTAAGTGCGTATACCAGTATACAGTTTTTCGTTTAGAAAAGAGATGACATATAATCATTACTAATGACTTTGTTTGTCTATAAAAAAAATTCATCGCTTTTTCAACCCAAACTCATCTCGTAGAGGTAACTGTATGTCAAGTTCCAGCACCACCTTCTTCCCTTCCTCCCTTCCCTGTATACTCCTACATCCTGGTACTTATGAGTATTTACTTCTTACTAGAAAAATATTGTCGTTTGTTTTCAAACGATGGCAAACTGCTTCTAGCCTCTAGCTTGACCCGAATGTATCTATCTCTTGAGACGGCACCACATACTTTGCTAGATGCTTCAGTCACCAACTTTACACAGCGCTCGACTGCTTGGGTGTGACGTGGAAACTGTGACTGTTGATGGAAATATAAAAGACTTAGTTTGTAGGTCGTGCACTAGATCTTCATTACTTAATTTTTTTGTCAGAGGAGGCTTTGTCACAGCTCCGTATAATCTTGGGTTTTGAAATTTATTTTTAGAACTCTAAATATTCTTAGTCTGACTGGAGTTTGTCTTGCTTTTAAGATGCGCCTGATTTCCAGTTCTTTTATATGACCCTTTTATCTGAAATCTTTGCTAAGAGAATGTTCTCTGAATGGGCGAAACAAGCATTTGTGGAAATCACTCGATTGATAATAGTTTTAATTTTATCCGAAAAGTCTCTAAATATATTTACTATTTTGTACATATGTACGGAACCATACTGACAACTGGGTTGTGTTTTTATTAGAAACCAGACTGAGACACAAACTTTCATAACAAAAGTGACAAGTAAAATAAAATTTTCTTAAGGCAGCTGTGTAGAAATATACAATCGCAGCAACCGGTTTGCTGCTGTTAGTCATTGTGCATGGCTTATTTTACCAGGGTCTTCCTTTAGTAAACTTTCAGGGCAGTGGCCTTCTCGAACAGCAGAGCATAAACGCTATAGATACTGTTGATTTGTACTAAGTTCTTTTACATCAACTTGAGGTAAAAGTATGTCAATTTTTTGAAAATTTACGACATGTCTTGATTCGCATGTTGCTAACAAAGATCCGATTGGACCAGAAAAAGAATATGGGCGTTTAGTGTGTCCGTCATAAAGAATATGTCTGAGTGGTAGTTCATTTGTGTGCAACAAACAAATTACCCACTGTAAAAGTCTTCCAACATGACGTTCAATCAAACGTATAATACCGCTCTTCCAACCAGTATTTACGTTAGTACCATCACAACCAACCACTGATCAAGAATGTAGGTCAATATGTTTAGCTTCGATGTAGGAAACAATACTTCGTGATATATTTAACGCAGTACCAGGCGGGTTAATCTTTACATGGCCAAAATATGTACTTCCTGGTTCTTTAATTATTGATACGTGCTCCTGTTGTTTTGGAATACAACGTTCTTGAACAAGAATTATTGTCTGGTCCTTGCTTCCATCAAAATACATTCCTTAAATAGGTCTTTGAGATTCAATTGCTATTCTGTGAACAGCCGTCCTTTTTCTCCTCAGTTCTCTCCGAACTTTGCTTTTATCTATAACATTTTCAGGATTTTCAGAAGACACTAATCAAAAATTATGCAAAGTCGCAGTAGCAATTTTCGCCACGGTTCGATTTGAGGCTTCTGTCATGTCTACCATTTTGGCAATATTTGGTAGAGCTTTTCTGAGTTGTACAAATTTTTTTGTATACCGAATATTAGCAGCTGAAGTATCAAGAGAGTATAACCACTTAAAATCTTGATCATCTGATGTGTCTTTGTCTAAAGATGATGATGATGTTTTATCCAGTATTTCAATCTCTTCATCTGTTTATAAGGTTGAAAAACCTGCTCTTTCGAACAAAAGTATTTTATTCTAGTTTTGTATTTTTTTGTGACTATCCGATCTATACCACCGATGCGCATTTTTCTTTGTGTTCTTTGGTCTCAGAGGAATTGACGTTCAATGACCGGGACTTTTTATTTTTTTCGCAGGTACAATTATTAATATCAGGACACTTAAAGGAACATATATTAAATATTCTTTTTTATTGTGTTTTGATGTTATCTATTTTCGATTGAAAAAATGGAGTATTCCTTTGTTTTAAAGGCTTAATTAAATTTCTGTATTTTTGTGATAATTCGTAATCATAGCTACTATTCGGTTGTGTGTGACAGTTGGTAACGAAGCTAAATTCCATACATGCTGAATTTTGTTTGCGACAATTTTAACAACTTGACTATCCGGTAGTTGATTGCTACCGTCTCCCTTTATTTCGGTTTGAACAAAAAAAACAGTTCATCATTTCTTCATAAGTGGAGAGGGAAGTCTGCGATTCTAATTGCTGCCTCAAACCAATAATCGGATGATTTTTATATCTAGTCTAGTCTTCATCACTTTTTCCCGTTTCATGGTAGCTTTTGCACAAATAAACAAAAGTTTTATTATTATTTGCAACTAAAAGTGCGTGTCCTAACATGTTCAGATGCCGTCGACCGAAAATCGCGCTTAGTTCAGTAGCACGGAAAAAAATTAGTCTAGGACATTTATTTAAAATATTCTCAATTACCAAATATACATTTTCCTAGCGGGGCGCGGTCAAAAGTTAAGCAAATGCAATGAAAAAACGGTATGTTTTTATAATATAAGAAAACTTTTTTTCATTAAGACGTTACAAAATAACAAATCTAAAAACATTACCCTTTTACCACCCAGGGGCGCGGCTGGAAATAAATTTAAAAATTAAAAAAAAATACGTTAGAATTTTGACCCATTATACAACTTTTTATTACTATGACAAATAAGTTTTTTAAAAAAAATTGACGAGCAGAAACTATTCATCTGAATTTTATAAACAAATGGTAATAATAACAACTTAATTTCTAGCATGAACCATCAAAATTAAACTTTTGTACGACCTAGAAATCGAAATACGCTGTATTGATTTGTTCTTTTTAGGTAATGATGGTGTAAAAGTCTTTTTCGACAAATTAGTCTGATAATTTTGAAAAGCGTGCAGTTTCGTTAAGAAAAGAGAAGAAAACAAGAGTAAAAAACAAATTGTTGGGAAAAGACTGGGCTATCTATTGATTATGGTGGTAATCAAATGATTCATTTGGAACGATCCACAAGGTGTTCTAAAAATCAATGCAAAAACATTCTTTTACTCATACACCCTGTACATGCCTCAAACTAAAGTCATAATTAAAATGGTAAACATTGGGCTATTCTTGAAGAAAAAATAAAACATTGAAATTAGACCAGCGATGTGCCGAAAAATCATCTTTGCATTTTAGGATTTTTTTTTGGTGGTGCGTTAATTTTGACGTTTAGTGTATATCGAGTTCTCAAAATGTCATTTTTATTATAAGATGCATCAAATAAGTGTAATTTATATTTGTTTACCAGTTTACCTGTACGTTGATCTTATCAATCCATAAGAGTCAGACAAAAGGGATTGCTCGAATTATAGAAACATTACCTCGTTGTGTATACTAGGTTGTCAGGACATTTAATCATCCGACAGTTAAATATAGGGTCACGGACATATAAACACAACGACCTGTAATAACACCGACATTTACACATACATGGTGACCCAACCAAACTACAAGGTGACCCAGCCAAACTACAAAGTTCGATTGCTTCGTTATTAAACAGGATATTGACTTCTGGTTTTTATTTATTTACTAGATATCCATTAGTTCCACTTTTTAAAAATATTGTTTCCATATACAGGTGGTCCTAAACTAGGTAACTGGACCAAAGTTGGGTTTTTTTGAATGGAACATCATGTATATCATACACATATTTGGATTCTCTGTTAAAAAATAAGTAGAGTTTGTATACATGATTAGGGGTCTAACAGTAACTGTTACAGCGTTAACGAAAAAAGTCCCATCTTTGAAAAATCAGAGCACTTAGTTACACCCATTGTATTTCTTGTCTATCTTTTTGCAGTTGGTTCCGTATTATAGTCAAAAATTCGGAAACTTAAACCCTGCTGACATTTTTTTTAGATTCTATACAAGGTGGTCAAAAACATAAAATTATCTTTTTCTCAATTTTTTCAAATGGAACACCCTACATACTAAAAATAATGCTGTAAAGCAATTTTACCTCTAATGTGGGATAAGTGCAAGTTTTTTTTAAGGTATCCTAAGGAATAGCTATATTGTGTGTCCCGGAAAATCTGAGGCATTGTGTTTAACATGGGGAATTTGAAAAGTCCGATTTATATGTCCCCAAAGTGTTTTTAGGATATTTTAACTATCAGAACACTTAACATGTCTAGTAGAAAACGTTTTGCGTAATAATTTCTAAAATTTAACCAAACATATTAAAAATATTTCAAAAAATATTTAGTAATATTTCAAAACGTACGAGAGTTGAAATCGCAGTCATTTTTCGAGGGTTCTAATGAATTGATTTTTAGTTATCAATGTATTTTGAATATTAATTACACAAATAAAGGACGCGACAACACTAGATGTCGCAACACTTATTGATTGTTTATGAAACAAATGTCTATGGCAATTTTATTTCTACAATATTCATCTGAACAACGTTTTTGAAAAGATCATTTTTTTTACTTTTTGAGCAAAGTTAAGGCGCACTTACTATACGCTTTAAACACGTTTACTACTTTTGCGGCGATATGCCCACAAAACATATAAACGTGTTCGGCGATTTGTCCACAAAAGTATTTTCGGCGTTTTGTCCACAGAAGCATTTTCGGCGTTTTGTCCACAGTAACATCTTCGGCGTTTTGTCCACAGAAGCGTTTTCGGCGATTTGTGAATAGTAAAATTTTCGGCGATTTGTCCATTGAAACATTTTCGGCGATTTGTCCACGGAAACGTTTTCGGCGTTTTGTCCACAAAAGCGTTTTCGGCGATTTGTGAACAGTAAAATTTTCGGCGATTTGTCCACAGAAGAATTTTTGGCGTTTTGTCCACGGATTCAGTTGGAGTTCGGTGACGACGCCAGGTTACAATCGCTAAGGCGTCGTTTTTTACTTTTAGGCGTTTTGACCACATTCGGCAATCTGTCCACAGAAGCATTTTCGGCGTTTTGTCACTTTTCGGCGATTTGTCCATAGAAGTTTTTCGGCGTTTTGTCCATTCGGCGCTTTGTCCATTCGGCGCATTCTCCGGACCCCGTCAGAAAATTGTACTATTGGCGGTACTTTCTAACCTATTAAATAAAAGTAGCTTCTAAATACCGACTATACATATCACTGATTATGTTTAATTCACCTACTTATCTAATTTCAAAATTTTTATTCAAACTAATATCAAAATATTTACGTTTTAACTCATTATTTTCAACAAAAAATACTAAACAGTTAATTGATAATTTAACAAACCTTAATTTATCTAATTTTTCAGAATTTTTAATATTACTTATTTGTTCCCATCAATTTCACCTCAAGAAACACTACCTCTTCTATCAAATCTTTTAAACGAGAGTAATTTTTTCTAACTTAATTATTTTTGATATATTAAAATTGCTTGAATTTTACCTTAATAATTTGTATTTTAATTTTAATAATAATTACTATAATCAAAATCAAGGACTTCCTATGGGATCACCTCTTTTACCAACTTTAGGAGAATTATTTCTAGATAACATTGAGCAAAATTTTAATTCAATGAATTCTTTATTTATTAATAAGGTAATCTTTTGAAAAAGATATGTTGATGATATTTTTTGTATTTTTAATGGTTCTCAAGTACACTCACTCTTGTTTTTTTTAAATAATATTCATAATTGAATAAATTTTTAGACATTACCATTTCCCTTAGTAAAATAATAAATTAGAATTTGACATTTTTAGAAAACCTACAATTACTTCACATATGATTCCTATTAACTCTTTTCACCATTTCTCACATAAATTTACTAATTTTCATTTTTTATTTAATTGTTTATTTAATACTCCTTAATCTCTAGATAATTTGAATAAAGGAAAATGTATTATCTTTAAAATTGCTCAAATTAATTATTTTCATTTACAAATTATTAACAATTTATACAATAAATATCTACATAAACATAATTTAAAATGTTTAACATCACTTACTCTAATTAAGAATAAAACTGATTTCAAGTATATATTGAGTCCATTTATCCCAGAATTTAATAAGTGATGTAAAAATTTAAGTAATTCCATAAATTGTAAAATCAAATTTAAATTTTTTCTAATAAATTAATTAATAACAAAATTATTTAAAAAATTCTGGTATATACAATGTTCTTGTGGTAAATTTTATGTTGGCAACTACTAAAAAAATTTTTTGTTTATGTTTACAATTGTTGATTAATGTTATAATTTGTCATTCTGTATTAAAAATACTTACTTCTGATGATTTACTTGCAAATAGTAAAACCTCTATTTTCGGCCAAGTTTTCCAAATCAAAAACCAATTATACGGAAATATCCATATTACTGACTCTCCTAATAGCGACCACCTCTCGATAACGCCCACGGCCACTTATTTGTTAACTTCTTTGGAAAAACACCTGTAATTCTACTTCCCATTACCGGCCATTCTTAAGTAAGGTCATAAGTAGACAACAGCTTAGCGTTCAAGTTGTGCATAGTATATAATTGTTTCATTGTGTGAGGCTTAAGTAATGACCGGTATTTAAGAACGGATTTAAAGAATTTGTTTGATTTACAATAGACAGTTATTACAGAAAAAGTGCAGTTAAAAGGCTCATTAAACTCACCCCAAAAATCGTATTTTGCGTACATAGTTTGAGTTGGTATGGTCAACAGTTCTGTTTTATATAGACCTACAGAAAAATTACAATGTCGCTAAAAGAAAACGTTTGTCTCTTAAAGAGAAAATTGTTATAATTGTAGAAAGTGGAAAGTTCAATACCAATGCTAGAAAGTTTTGTAAAGCAAGGGATAAAAATATCCCTATATCTGGACCTTTAATAAAAGAGAAAGCATTGAATGTTGCAGAAAATTTAAAAATAACGGATTTTAAAGCTTCAAATTAGTAGCTTGAGAAATTTTGTCATAACCTTTAAAACAATTTGTCGGGAGTTAGCTGATATAAACCTGGACACTGTTGAAGCATGGAAAGCAAAGCTGTCAGTAATATTGAAGGAGTATTCACCCAAAAATGTATACAATGCTGACGAGACCGTACTTTTTTACCTTGCGATGCCAAACAAAACGTTCTCTTTAAAAAACGATAAATGTAGTAGTAAAAAAGCTGCAAAACAAAGATTGACAATTCTATTTTGTACAAATATGGTAGGTGATAAGGAAAATCCGTTTATCATTGAAAAAAGTAAACACCCAAGCTGTTTGAAAGGTTCTCATATCAACAAATTGCCCTTAGAATGGGTATCTAATAAAAAAGCTTGGATGACGGTAGAAATTATGACTTGCTGGCTAAAAAAATTTGATGAAAAAATGAAAACAGCAAATAGAAAAGTCTTATTATTTCTGAATAATGCCACGTCTCATCCCAAAGTGACTCTTGAAATGTGAACATTGTTTTTCTACCCCTAAACACCACATCCGATTGCCAGGCACTAGATCTAAGAATTATCCAAAACTTTAAGATGGCCTACAAGAAGTTTTAATCAAATGGCTGCTAACATTTACAAATACCAAACGCCCTTTTAAAATTTAACCAGCGCTTTAGTTTGGATATCAGTAGTCTATAGAAACATTTCGCCCATTAAAATTGCTAAATGTTTTCCGAAAGCAGGATACTTGGAATAGGTCCTTCAAGAAGATTCCGGTGAAGAAGCTTACCTTTTTTCTGTATTACTAGAAGGTAAGCCTTGAAAATTATGCATATATTGATTTTGATATTTTGAACGAAAACCCCAATTTAAGTATTCAAGATATAATCAGTAAATTAGACTATAGTGAAGGATGTAATTCGAACAGTGAAAGTGGTGCAGAAGAATCCGAAGTTTTTACGTCAAACATTAAAGATATAAGTGAAGTGAAGTGTGTGCAAGGTTTTCTTTTTTTCTAATGATAAGAATGAGCTAGCAGTGTAAGTACATTTTATCAGAATGTGAATCTTCTGTTTTACAAACTAAACTTAAAAATGTAAAACAAACCTCAATACAAAAATATTTTACAAAAATGTAATTTAATGGTATGTATATGTATGTAATTAATTATAGTAATAGGAATAACGAGCAATTAGAAAATGGGTACATATTATGTTAATGTATGTATTATGTATTCAATATGTACAACTCTTCCATTATTATATCGGCTAATTATTTAATACTGCATCAGTACATTTTTTAATGCAGATATAATGGGTGTTTGGTAGAAGGGTGAACACAGGAAAATGACAGGTAGGTGGGGTCTTCTCCTATGTGCTCAGCCCATAAAATTTGACCTAGGCCCTACTTTGAGTTTTACCCGATTTAAAAAAAAAGCCGAGTTTCGCCGCTTTCACCCCTTTAAACTTCCATAAGTTTTCTTTTTATTGACAAGTCTGACAACAATTATTTTCAACGAACGTTTATGAAATCGATTTGTCGTCCGTGTGTGCGTCCGTCCGAGGCCTTTCTAATGGTCGGACATCATTGTGTGATACATCAATCGATTCAGCTTGGTGTCCAAAGCTTAAGTTTAGATGTGCATTAAAATCGGGCAACGGGGACGCCGAGCCCCGCGATATTCCGTCGAAAAATTAAAATTTCAAATACGTCCAAAATCAATGTGTGGCATATATTTAGACTCCTCTGGCATAGCTGAGTTGAAATATCCTATCCCCCATAAAATCGGGCCACAGATACCCGATGCCCTCGGGAAATTAAGTTTATTTCAAAAATCCAAATATGTCCAAAATCAATTTGTGGCACATATTTGGACTCCTCTGGCAATGACGGTCTATTGGCGCTAATTATAACTTTGCCATTCTTTCCATATTTGGATAATACGAAGTTCGTTGCGACAATGCCTTGCATTTTCAACTTGTTTTTTCTGATCGTGATAGATAGTAGGTCTTCAAGTAATCAATATTTTTTTATAAGAATGCCGGTTAACAAAAATAGGAGCTTCTAAACTACAAAAAGAGGTAAGAAAATTATTTGAAGACGAACTTTGCATTGCAATGAAAAAAAAACTAGAAGAGATCTATGACTTCAGATTTTATGTAAACATCTCTACTGTATGCCCTTTCTAACGATATGCGACTTTATATATATTTTTTTAAGAATAACTGAAGTTATTCGTAAATTTTTTCAAATCGGACGATTTTGACACAACTTTACTTTTGGAGAAAATTAATTGTTTGACAAAAATTAAACAAAAGTAGGACCTAGGCTATGTATCAAGATCAGAAAAGGAATGAATGAAAAGGAAACTTATGAAAGTTTTAAAAATCGGGTAAAACCCAAAGTAAGGCTTAGGTCAAATTTTATGGGCTGAGCACATAGGAGAAGACCCCACCTACCTGTCATTTTCTTGTGTTCACTACCGGTCAGTTTTGCAGCAAATTTTAGTGGCCGCTTTTTAGAGGCTTTACTGTATTAACAAGTCAAAACTATAGTTAAATTTTTCTAATAATAATATATATACAGGGTGTCACAAGCAAGCGTGGGTCTTCAATAACTCATTTGCGGTTGGAGATATCGAAAAATGTTTCAAATAAAAGTTCCACCAATTCAACTTCTCTATACTATAAAATTATTTTCGAATATACAGGGTGTCACGTTTTTCCTGTACGCAACCTAACTTAATTTTTTTAAATGGAATGCCCCATTTATTATTGCTTTATTAGATTTCTCGCTTAATTTAAAGGCCACTTTGTTAACCATACATTATGGCTGAAATGCACCGTTCCTCAGAAAATTAGCGCTAAAGGAAGAAAAATGCCGTTTCGGTACCATGCGCCATTTTTCATATCTCCGAAACAAAAGAACTTAGAGGAATGCGGTTTTCACAGATCGCTTCTAAGAGAAATGACCTACCATTTGCACTATTTACACAAACATGTTTCTATTAAATTCATTCAAAGCTACCGCTTCAAAAATAAATTGTTTCAAACCGGCAAAACTTGTTTTTTCAAATAGAACACTATTATTTTTTCAGCCCATCATATGCAGAATTTTATTTCCTTTCGTCTGATATAAGGTTGTTGCTATCAGTTCCTAACAGTTTTTGAGAAAATTGCAGTTATATTCTAAATTTTAATATATATATATATATATATATATATATATAGTATTGGTTTGACTAAAGTGTAATTTATTATTAATGTTATTCGTCTAAATTTGTGCCTTGCTAATGATAATATTAAATATATATTACTGCCGTGCTGCTTCCGCTTGCATCTTAATAAATTATTTGAATATTTAATGGTTTTATAGATATATTCAACTACAAAGAAGAATTTAAATAATTTAACTTTATTTAAACTTGATTAAATACATTGAATAACAACATAAATTTGACAAATGTGAAATACTCCTTGTTCAATGCGGGGAATATTGATATTGAAAAGAAAATCAACCGTGAAAAATGCATGATTGCACTTGTACGTGCGAGAAATATATTTTTATGCTAAAGGAATACTGATGAAACACGCATATTTGTATTTCAAAATATAAGGTCATATTTATAATTATTTTAAAATGTATTTTATGTATTTATTGATTATACTCTTTATTAAAACATAGCGTCGAAAGCATGTAATATCTAATTCTGCAATTTTTTTAATAAATTAGATGTATATGAGCAAAAATTCGCATACATTGAAGTTATAACTAACAAGTAAGCACTAAACAAGTAAGTAATAGTTGAAAGTTTAGTAAATGCTAAAAACCACAAATTTTATAAGCACTAGGAAATTGCAGTATGAGGTAACTTAATTTGTTGGTCTCTAAGTGTTATTTTTAATTTTCTAAATCAAATCCTGTATTTATAGAGAAAAATTAAAACAAAAGCTGAAAGCAACATCTCGGCTAACATTGCAAAGTAATTCATTCATTCTTCTCGAAGAGCGGAGAAACCGACACGCTTACTTCTTCTCTACTTAAGGACTGACTATTCTAGCGCTACGCCTGTTTCACACACGGTGAATTTTAAGTACGGTGTATTCTCCGTACGGAAATAATTTTCGCTCTCTTCACACGAGATGGTAGAATGACCGGACTTGTTAAGTTTTTCAGTCGGTTGGTTGTCGTGATGTGAAGATATGGTAATGCAATTATAGAACGAAATCAAATTAGTGTTACTTTATCGCCGAAGAAAGGGGCGCAAAAGATATCGGTTTCATTGGATCCATCACTTAAATAAAAGAAGAGATGATGTTGGAACGTTTGTTACATTATTTTAATTTTTCCGGGTGTCGATTGCATTATTTGACGAACTCCACGGACGGCTGAAAGAAGTAAGTCAGAAACAGATTTCAAAAATGCAAAATTGAATTCAACCTGTAGGAATGCTGTCTGTTACTCTAAGGTTAGTATTAAGAGATTAAATTATTATGATTACAAACTAAAAACAAACTAAACGCATGCTAAATATTAGCAAAATTAAAACTGTTTGCTGACAAAGCTAAAGACTCTTGTAATGAGCTAAAGAAATCTTGATTAAACTATACTTATGTGTCACGTCTACTTCTCCTACGTAAAATGAAGAAATTATCTTTGTCGGTATTCAAATAAGTCATGTGTCTTGTGGATGATAACATCAAATGTTGTCCGAACAGGGAATTTTTTGAGGGGGTTTTAGCTGTTGAGACAGTGGTTTTTGTTAGTGTCGGTATTGTGTGTTGCTGAGGTTAGTGATGAAATTCATCAGTATTAACATACTTTTTGAATCCGTTGATCTTGGTTTGCTTCATCCTTTTGTTCAAATTGGAAATCTATTGAGACTGGATCTCCACAACTGCCCGAAAAGTAGTACCTACCGAGCACAGATAGCCCAAAAGTGTCATACTTTTTAGTTGGTGATGCAATTTTTCGAGTCTATAAGTATTTGCTATGCCTTTATGGAGGTACAAATTTAACAGATAAAAAGAAAGTATTTAACTATAGGTTATGTAAGCCAAGAGATATGTTGAATGTACTTTTGGCATACTTACTAATACGTTAGAGATAGAGGTGGACTTGAAGATACCTACAACATCAATCGTTTTATTTGAAGTCATGACTAGAGAAAACACAATTCTAGAGAGGCTGTCAGCCAATACTATAAGGAAAATAATATGTGACTATTTCATGTCAAGTGTGGGGAGTGTACCTTGGCAGATAGCCAAAATATCAAGATATCAATAAACTTATTATCTTCAATAATTATAAAATATGTTAATGTAGAGCATGTTTAATTTAATTTTAATTCCATTAATAAATTTTAAAGAATATACTTTTATTGTTGTGAAAAAACAAAATGTGGAAGAACAGACGACCCTTGTGGATATCGAACACAAGTCTCTTGAATGTGGAACGTTTTGGCTAGAACCCTCAGCCATTTGCAATATCTTAAGTAAGATAAAGGACTGTGTAAAAATAGTAAAGTGGATAAAGATGTTAGAATATCTAGATGTTAAAATAATTATAATTATTATTACTAGCAAGTTGATGTTTTGGATTTCGCAAACCTTGCAAAATGCTTTGCCAAGACAAACCAATCCACAATTGCACATAGTTTCGTCAAACATACGGGTTTATACTGATATTATAGGATACCATACATTAAACAACAATTCAATAATGCAGAAAAAATAATAATGTACCATACGAATAAATGAAAATAAGTTACTAGCATACGGATGAAAGAGAATGCGGTCTCTTTCTGAGTATAAAAATTAAATGTTATGCAAAGGTGAATTTTACACAGGACATGTGAAATTGTTTGGAAGCTTTAAAATATTTGAGATTTTATGTAGTCTGGTTTTATAGGTTTATACTTATCTTCTGGAGCACCATAGATAAACTTACATCACAATACAATATTAGAAATGTACACTCATGAAATTTAAAACTTGGACACCACAATTTCTGTAAACAAAAGTTTGCACATTGTGAAGCGGGCTTAAGGGTATCATTTACAATTCTAACAGCAGGTAGTCTCAGCAGGGGTTATCTTATAGAAGGACTGTAGAATGAATCATTACACTAAGCACGTTTTAGAAAATAGGTAATTTACGTTGCTTACTTAATTTTTTCTTTAAAGAATATATTTGAAGGTATCGCTAATTAAACACCATAGGTCGATTAATTATCGAATCAAAATTTTGTTTAGGAAATGTTTACAAAATAAAATTAGAAATAATTTTGATTTAAAAAACGTCTACAAGCAATAACTTTTAAATTAAATCAAAAAACTAAACATGGTTATTTGGGTTGACTGATTATTACTTATTTTTAAATAAATCTAACCTACTAATTATTGTAAGTTATTAAAAAAATCATTAAACTCTCTATTCATAATATTTAGTCCTTACAAAATGTATATTTTATGACGTTTCATTTTTTCTGTAGTTAATATAAAAAGTGAAAATAAAAACTAAGGCAATTCTTATTGTCAACGTATATATTTAGTTTTTGACAAGAATTTATTACATAATCATAATACCAAGTTATAGTTTAAAATTAAATGAAAACTTTTTTTTAATAAAGGTATTACTATATAAATAAATATAAGAAATCAATAATGGGTGTGACCTCCATTATTATTGATACATTCTTGGAGGCGTCTGCTCATTGACGCTATCAAGGTATCAATATAATTAATATTAATCGTTTCCCATGCGGTATCAATGGCTGCAATTAGTGCATTACGGTTTACTGGTATAAAATTTGGCCCTTGTTGTCTTCGGATAACAGCAAGTATTCGAGCCCAAACATTTTCGATAATGTTAAAATCTGGGCTTTTTGCTGGCCAGGGTAACAGCTCCAAGTTATTTTCTCGTATCAAATTGCGCACAACCCGCGAAGTATGAATAGGGCGTTGTTCTTTAACAACAAAAATACATTATGAAAATGTTAATTCAACAGATCCCGAACTATTTTTTGGAGAAAGTATAGTGAAATAAGAATACTTTCTTGTTGGAAAATATAATCTTCGTCTGGATAAAACACTTCGACTGAAGGTTTCATAATAGTTTCCAAAATATCTAAATACGCAGCAGAATCAAGACGTCCATCGATAGCCCAACAAACTCCTGGACCCCACGCGTATAACCCAATCCCACACATTCACAGAAAAATAACCACTTCGTTTTTTAGGACATACGTGATTATTTTCGTAACGAGTTCCTTCCATTCTAAAAACTTTTAGTGGTCCATCGTTGCGGCTATTGAACGTTTCTTCGTCGCTAAAAATCACTCGATTCCAAAATTCCAAAGGTTCGTTCACATATCGCCTTGCAAATTCCAGACGACGTCTCATATTTTCGTCACTGAGAACTTCTTTCGCAGCAGCATTATACTTCTTTATTCCCATCTCCTTTAATCTTTTTTGTGCAGTTATACGGCATCCGGGAAAATGTGTATCTGCTATAGCCCTCAGGAGTATGTAGCAAATGGTTGTTCTGTTACGTAATGAAACAACTCGAGATCTTGAGCACGTGTAGATACTTTAGGTCTACCACTACCGATGGCTCTTTCCAAAGTGTGTTCAAGATTCCATTTTACTCGGTAATGCCCTACGGTGCTTTTTGGTATATCTAACATACGTGAAATTTCACGCACGCTACGGCCCGCCGCTAATTCCGAAACAATCCGCGCTTTCAAATTAGCACTGAGATTGCATTTTCACAACACTTGAAATTTTTAAACTAAAATGGAATTTACATTTCTTACTTTATTTATTGGTTCACACTACCCCTTCTCAAACAGTAGGTAATTGTTTATTTATTACATACTTCTAATGACCAATGTAACAACCCTTAGAGCAATATGACTCAAAGGAAGTAAATTAAACAAGCAAGGATATTCTATTGTTATTGAAACTTATTCATAAAGTAAAAGCCATTTCCTTATAATGCTAATGGACAGGATTTTCTTTTAAGTATTAAGATTACAATAGAGGACTTATAAACTTTCGAAAATATCTAATTATAAATATTTACACTGCAATTGCGCTTTTTCCTTAATAATTTCTTAGCAATAACATACACGTTCTTGGTTTTAAGTTGTCATAAATTTGATATGATATAAATTTGTGTTTCTAATATTACATCACAAACTAATCTTTATTCGCCAAAAATTGTTGCTTAAGTTGTAAAGCTTCGTACACACCTGAACAACAAACCGAGCAACAAACATAACAACGAACCGAAAGTCAAACAGAACGACAAACGATCTTTTATGATTTCCACAATCCGAACAACAAACGGAACGTTTGTGCTGTTCCCATAATTATTTTCAGTAGTTTTCAGTTCATATATATTTATTATTGAGAAGAGAAAATTGCGGAAAACAAGAAGATAGTGCCAACCAAATTTTTACGCACAAAGAAGAGTAAAAAATTATAATTTCGCTTTTTTTTATTTTGGAAATTTCCCGCCCAAATGATGCTAATAGGGACATCATTTTTTTCTTGCATTCTTAAACATTGATTAATTTAAAACATTTTTCTTCTGTCAACTCCATAATATTACCTAAAACACAACAAACCCACAAAAGGGAGGACAAAAAATAAATAATTTAATTCTCCCGCATAAGTTTGTTCGCCGTTTTGTTTAGATTCGCCCAAACCTGCAAACGCATTCGCGCGCATTTTCTTTGATGTCGGAGAAAAAACCGACAAGTTGCGGGAACGCCGCAAACCGTTCGTGGAACAGTCAGGACTTGCGAATCTGTTCTAAAATTCGTACGTAGCACCGTCCAAATTAATGTTCCGATTGCCGTTCGGTTCGTTGTTCTGTTTGTTCCTCGATTTGTTGTTCAGGTGTATACGAAGCTTTACAATAAGCATATTAATATGAACTATATCTTATGAAAGGAGAGTTATGTAACTATAATTAACGACTTAACGTTACGTTAGTAGATTCCATTTACTATTTACACATTCGATAATTAACTATCGGGATATGATGACCCTATACTTCGCAGGTTGTGCGCAACTGGATACAAGAAAATAATTTGGAGTTGTTACCCTGGCCATCAAAAAGCCCAGACAGATTTTAACATTATCGAAAATGTTTGGGCTCGAATACTTGCTGTTATCCGAAGACAACAAGGGCCAAATTTTATACCAGTAAACCGTAATGCACTAATTGCAGCCATTGATGCCGCATGGGAAACGATTAATATTAATTATATTGATACCTTGATAGCGTCAATGAGCAGACGCCTCCAAGAATGTATCAATAATAATGGAGGTCACACCCATTATTGATTTCTTATATTTATTTATATAGTAATACCTTTATTTAAAAAAAAAGTTTTCATTTAATTTTAAACTATAACTTGGTATCTTAATTATAATTATGTAATAAATTTTGTCAAAAAACTAAATATATACGTTGACAATAAGAATTGCCTTAGTTTTTATTTTCACTTTTTATATTAACTACAGAAAAAAATGAAACGTCATAAAATATACATTTTGTAAGGACTAAATATTATAAATAGAGAGTTTAATGATTTTTTTTAATAACTTACAATAATTAGTAGGTTAGATTTATTTAAAAATAATTATTTAATAATAATAATCAGTCAACCCAAATAACCATGTTTAGTTTTTTGATTTAATTTAAAAGTTATTGCTTGTAGACGTTTTTAAATCAAAATTATTTCTAATTTTATTTTGTAAACATTTCCTAAACAAAATTTTGATTCGATAATTAATCGAGCTATGGTGTTTAATTAGCGATACCTTCAAATATATTCTTTAAAGAAAAAAATTAAGTAAGCAACGTAAATTACCTATTTTCTAAAACGTGCTTAGTGTAATGATTCATTCTACAGTCCTTCTATAAGATTGTAGCATTTTGCTACAAAAATATTTGCATAAGCACACAATTTCTGTTACGAGCAATCACTTTACATCCCTAATATAGCAAAAACTCTTTCAGATCTGTAATAATTGATAATTAAAAATTCGAAATGACGACCGACAGCTTGTATATTATTTGTCACTTTTATGTAGGTAGAAATACTAGCGTGTGTTGTACACACAAATTGTTGATGTACTTACCTTGCTCGTTATTTAGAATGCAATTTACGCACCTTGTATTTTTGTAAATGCCAAAAACAATTCAAATCTTCAAATAAAAGTTTGACAATTAAATAGGTTAACTTAGACTGGATGACAAATGTATACATTATGTGCATTTGTGTTGTAGCCACAGCTCACTAATTAAATTTTGTGGCTTGAATGTTATAATATCAGAAATTTGAAAGTGCGAATTTAGAAAAATATCGTGCAAAAAATAGGATACGCAACTTGTGCGTAAACAATATTCGGGAATAAAAGTACTTATGTAGTAATGATTACGCTTATCAATGGTAAGAAAATAGAAAAAAAAATAGAGTAATCATTATAATGAACAATGAGTGCCGAGAAAGTATACCAGGGCAAGAAAGTTTTAAAAATATTGTATCCAACGCGATGTCTGAGCAACAAGTCATCAAGCCAAATGTTGAATAGATTTAATTAAGACAGATTTGAAAAAAATACGTGTTTGTTTCAAATTAAAGAAATTAAAATTTTTGGATTGAGATTTTACCGTTTTTTCTGTTATATCGCAACACCTTATATTTCTAATACTTAGAGTCACACACCAAATTTATGCAAGAAGTACTTAGGGCAGGGAAAACTGTAATTCGGAGTAGTAAAGTGATACAAAATGCATTTTTAAAATTAATCGTCGAATAGTGCGATTACTTGGAACAGGGCTAAATTGAATAATAAAGTATTTATGGAAGACACCAATTTTCTTCTGAACGTAAAAACCAATTTATAAAGACCTGAGCCAAGAAGAGTTGCTGAACGATGCTTAGGATGCTGTACGTAAAAGATCATGCAAGTCAAGCAGTCTTTAAACGATGCGAAAAACATAAAGTGTGCAAGAAAAGACTATAAGAAAAATTGCGTTAACTTTGAAGGGCAATTATATGGCTCTCGGAGTTCCGATTTTTTAATTTTTTTTGTGTGAATAATTTCAAGTCAAATTCTAGATTTAACTAAATCTTAGTAATAATGGAAATCCTCAGTATGTGTAGGAGAAGAATCTCCATGGTCGGTTTACTTGACGATGGCTATACCCTTTCTGATATTTCCGTTAAAGGAGAAAGTAGATTTGGTAATAAAAAAGGAATTGCCAAAATTTATCTTGTGTCCAAGTGTTAAAATAATGTTTAGTCACCATAAGCTTCGAAGACATACACAAACTATGTAAAAGTATAAATTTGACCCCCCTTAAGTGAAATCTTCAAGTAGGCTTAACGATAAAATAAGACTATTTTTCAAAGATAGTGTAGGAAGTCAATAACACAGAAAATTTTTTTTTTAAAAAATGGGTGTGATGATGAAAACATTTTTGCCGAAGATTTGGAAGTATTAGTTATTACAGAGTTCGGATTTTCTTTAAACATAGATTCAGTGTAGGATGGTTATGATAGTGCAAACTAAATGGTAATTATCTCGATGACGTTGCCGAACCATACCCAATACCCTATTATTGATAACCTCTGTAAAAAGACATTTACAGGAAGGTACTTATAGGTGATTATCGCTATTAACTGTTGTCGAATACAAAAGATGGGTTTATTTGTAATCAGCGCCATTTAAAGTTACACTGAATGTAATGTTTAAAACTGTCTATAGGAAAATTTACTCAAAGTCTAAAGATTTTGATGTTTTAAGGGTTTTGAGCATAGAATTACAATGTAATAGAATAATTTTTTTAGAAAAAATAGTATATTTTTTTAAGATTTTATAATAGTGCTGAGCGTTTGGGTACCATATCATTGGTATGCATGTTTCTACATTATTAATACCAATAAGTAGAGTATCACGGGATATAGCACAAATAGTTCCACGATACATTCAATTTCCAGAAGTACATGATTAACGTGCCACCTTTTTGAGATGGAACCTATATAAGAATGTATTAACCAGATAGATAGCCTAGAATAGTCTTTTGCAAATAGCAGAATAAGAGCGCTCTTCAAAGGATGTACTTTTTCTAAACGCATTTTAAGTAGATTTTGTTATGGAAAAACTTTTTTAATTATGTGTCACATGCATGTGACATTGGATATGATAATGCTAAAGCAAATACACCATACATTTATAACGATGCCCAACACATATAACTTTAAACTGATAAAACACAAGAGGTTTTATAAAGAAGCTGCAACACAAAGTTTAGAAGAAATGAGTGACTTCATCAAATCAAGTCTTGAATAGTTGAAAAATCTTTAAAGACAATTTTTCATAAATGAGAGCGTGTTAAAATAACCCCAGTGACCTCACATTTATTAAGGACTACTAGTATCCTAATTCTTATATATTAGTCGGATGACCGTTAAAAGAAAAAGTGAGAGTTAATTATATTTGCCACACTTCAAAGCTAGACAAGTAATGCCACTGTAAAATTGTTGTGTTGCTATATTTTTATTTAAATAAAGTTGGGTGAAACCAAATCTTATTTTATTGTTAATGATTGCATTACATACGTTCGAACATAGTTTTTGTACAACAGTGGCTGCTAGATTGCGTTTTTTTTTCATCTGTCTACGCAATGCAGTTTTACACGTTGCCATGTTTCTTGCAGAAAAACTAAACATCCCCCTTACACCAGTTGAGCATATGGATCTAAACGAAAAGTTATTACTTTCAAACTAAGGTGGTTTCTTTCGAGCATGCAGATTATCTTCACCTTACGGAATTAAGAAGGTTTTGTACTTATTTCTTTTTTTAATCGATTAAAATGTTAATTCATAACTTTGATATGTATCACAGTTATTTTTTAGAAAAATTTCAGTTTTTTGTTAGATATATGTTTATTTCAGTTATTTTTACAGTATAATTGTTAATATCGTAGGCTTATATATAAAAGCCGAGATGTAGAGAACGAAATGTCGGATTGAGTTGAAAAATATACCAAGTGATAGGCAAATCGATTTAGAATGTTAAAAATATGGTTTCGCCACTTAAAATACACTCTAATTAGCGAATTCATTAATTTAAAAAACATCGGTAATTAAAAACCATTCAAATTAACAAATTTTGCCAAAAATTTTTTGGGGTTTATTCCAGTTTTATATAAAGAAATACACTAACATACAAGGTTTTTTACAAATTTCAAATAAATTTATTCTTTTCTAAGATTAATGGGGTTTACAATTTGATCATGAAGATTTTTGCCAATGAGTTGCTTTTTTTAACTATTTTGAAGGTATCGATAAATTGAACGTTGAAAAGAAATTGAAGTTATCAACTTTATGGAAAGCTTATTCTATCCTGCGAGTAACCATCAACGTAAAGCAAGCATTTGCTTAAATAGAAATAAATTATTAAAAACATACAATGTATGGGGCAATGTTTCAGATCTGCTAATGCATCTCGGCAGCAATATAATCAGAGCCATACAATAAACTTTTTTATTTCTATAAGGTCCAATGCTTCCGTAGAAACCTTTATCACTTTATTTATCGCATCAATTATCTAGAACTAGATTAAAGATCAATAATAAGCAATAATTCTATATACTTACCGAAAGCTGCCAACATTAAACAAAATTATACCAACAGCTGTGTTATTGTTAATTAATTTCCAACACGTTTAGAATGGATATTCCGCACTCTGGAACCTTCCACTCCTTCGGAATATGCAATATTCCAAACTTGTTACACAGTAAAATTTTAGCATATGCCTTACTGCCAACAGATCTAACACCAAAGTTTTTGCCTTTTTAAATTCTATTTTGGTTCCTAAAGGAGCATACTTATTTAGCAACGTTGTCGTACTAAATCCGCCCTTAAAATCTTAAAATTTAAACGGTGTAGCTCATCTTAAAAATTTAAGTTGACTTAGTAACTTCTGCATTAATTGCGACCATCTCATTCTAATTTTTTTATAACAAAGATTCTAAATGAAACGCATTTATTTTATGTTCTTCCAAGCAACAAGATATTTAAAAAATATTTAGAAATTTATTAGAACAGCAACAAAATTAATAACTAAATGTAAAAAATCTAGCCTAGTAATTTTTTGAGTATATTTACTTTTTTTATAGACCCTAAATAATTTCCAAAAGTTTTGTAAATAGAATCATCAAGCGTACAAAAACAAACATATAATTCTTATAATCTTTTATTTACAACAGAATTTGCTTTGCTTACTTTATTACAAAACAACCTAATTAATTAAGTATAAAAGCGAAAAGTTTTCACAAAAAAATGTATACCAGAATAAGCATCAACTCAACTCAACAATGAATTCCTACATTTTCGTTTTTGCAATTGCATTTGCTATCGCTTTCACCAATGCATTCAGCGTCGAGAATAGAGGTGAGTTATAATCATTGATTGGTTAAATACATTTTTTTGGCGACTGAAGCAGGTTTTTCTGTCACTTATATCCAGTAATACGCTATAAGAAGATAATTATTCTATTTATTAAATAATTATTTGATTTAATAGTGCATCAATCGTCGAAAAAATACAGGGCTTCTATAAAAGATTGTCTCATCAGATGAAAATTTAAAAAACGAAAATTTTCCGCTTAAATTGATAGTGAATTAACTTATGCTAATGTCAGTTATTTCATCGTTCCCTTGTAATTATTATCCCTGGTTGTAATTGTGTATTGTTCGTTGCTAACTTGATGAGACAATCATTTATAGAAACCCTGCCGCGTTTGCATGGCTTCATGCTCTTCATATACAATATGCCATTAATGTTGTTTTGTTTTAGAATTAACTAATAGAGCCGGTCTAGTTGATTGCGTAGTCGGCCTGCTAAATTCTACTTCTACTAATTTGGGTGGGCTTCTCACTAAACTAACGGATCTTGTTGGCAAGGATCTGCCAAAGTGCATTCAACTTAGCGGTACAGATCTTTTAGGAACTCTTGGACAACTCATAAGTTGCATATTACTAAATGTGACAGCATTACCTTTCAATATTTTAATATCGGTTCTAGCTTTGCTTCTTCCTGTAGGCAATGTTTTAAAATGCTTAGGTGAGATTATTGGATAAACGTGTTTCTTGATGTAATAATATTGTCTGGTTATAGACTTTGAATGTAACTATAGTTAGTGTTTAGACTATTAATTGTAAATTGTAAAAATATATACATGATTCTGCAACCATTATTATACATATTTCCTTTTTGATCTAGTTGAGCAACATAGTAACTCTAATGGAAAAAACTTTCGTATTTGTACGGATTATGAAAAATTAAAAAATTATCGACTAAGATAAAAAATTATTTTGTAGTTAATTACACTATTCAAACCTTTCACCTTATTAAGAAACAGTTAAAATACTTTCAAAATCTCCTGGCGGTTGCCCCTCTATGCCCAGAAAACTTAAATCTAAATATTCAGAAAATATGCTTAATTCATTAGTGTTGCACAAGAACAAGTCACACATATTAGATAAATTATTTGGGTTATTACACCATAAAAATTAATTGGTGATTTAGATAATATTTTACAAAAAAAATGTATCTTATGCTCAAAAAATGTTATTGTACACCAATATTTTTTTGACAATATGGTAGGACAATCTACTTCGCCATTTAATAATTTATGTAAAAACAGTACTGCGGCTTGATTCCTACGTTTTAAAAGAGACACAAAATTAAATCTGGTAACACATCCTTTCTAGGGATTAGCTCTTGTTAGTTTAAAAGTAATATACTTTAAGAATTTTTTAAACTTGAATTAAAATTAAAATAAACAATATGCTGAATTTACAGAGTAGTTAATATAGTAGTTTTAAGTTATTTGATGGTCAAAATATACTCCCAAGTCTTTCATGTTGTTAGTTCTTTCTATTACTACATTATTGATTGAATATAGAAATTGTAATAGATTTAAACTGGACTACAAGTTAAATTTTGCATTTGGGTATATTCAGTGTAAGACAATTTTTTAAGCACCAGTCGTGTAATACATCTATTTGTCTTGGTAAAAAAAGGCAATCAAAAATTTTTGACATGTGCGTATACATCATATGCAAACATTAACTAGTTGCTATTCAATGTAGCATACAAATCATTAATAAGTAGTAAAAATAACAGAGGACCCAAATTGTACCCTTTAGAAACTCCATTAGTTGAAAAATAGGTAGATGAAGAAAATCCACTATACTGGACAAACTGTTTATAATTTTGCTAGTAAGATTTTAAAAGTCAAATGTAGTATCGTTAAATGCCATATACACCACGTCTACTTGTCCTCTACTATCTAGTTTTTCACATAGGTATTGACTAAATACAAATACTACAAGGTTTCTAACTCCTTGATCTTGATTTCATAAATCCGTATTAGTGCATAGATATAACATTTTTGGATGCACAGTGGATCTTATTATACAGAACATTATTTCATATTGAGAACAGTTTATAATTTTTATTATCCGAGCGGTTTCCATTGTTGTGTACCTGAGGACGACACTTTGGCCACCTTCAAAGATTCCGAATAAATCGAGAATGTTAAAACTAAATTAAACAAAGATATTGAAGTGTGGACTAAAACCTGTAAACCTTATTTTATTGGTAAGAGGAAATTTAATCTGGTCCTGAAGTAAGTTTGTTTTTTAATTTTTTACCTGCTTTTAGTATTTCTTTAACGCTTATTGGTTCGCAGTTAATTTCACAAATTAAGTTGTTAAACAAAATAAAGTTATCATGAATAATATTGTCAAAATTTTCCTCAGTAAACACACTTTCAAAGAAATTGCTAAATGCATTTATAATTAATTTTGGGTCACTGTATGATTTACCACCGTAGAACATTTTCTACGGTATACGTTCGGTTTTTATTTTAACAAAGTTGCATCTTTGAGTTTGATTAGAATATAGTGTAAATACTATGAGAATGCCTGCTTAGATTGGATTTTAATTTTTTGTCTAAGACTAATAAATTCTTGATAGTATACCGGGTTATTAGTTTTTTTTAATTTCTCGTGTAACATGGACTTTTTCTTAAGAGGTTTATAATATCACTTGTGTACAAGGTAGGATACTTATATTTGAAATTTCTGGCTGTGTGAACGTGATTATTAGAAATATTATAAAACTTTTTGTAGCAACTGTTCACGTCGACGTTAACATCTGCATATATGAATCTTAAGAAAGTCCAATCAGTTTAAAAAAATTTATTATACAATGAGAGATAGTTAGCTTTCTAAAGTTATATGTTTTACAATTGATATCTTTTTTATTAGAAGGTCTATAGACAAGGCATGTCATAATTATTTCAAATATTATTGCAATAAGTCTAATTTAAGAACGACAGTAAGTTATTAATTGTGCGAGTCTTTCTAAAATCAAAGTTATTATCAATAAAGGGTGTGTAGTTAAAATCTCCCATAATTAAAACTTTATCGGAAGTCAAAATATCCAACATATCGATACAATTACAAAAGTTATCAAATATTTTATAACATACAGTTGGTGGGATGTAAACAACACTGTTCACTAACACCGTTCACCTCCGATCACATGAAAACAACTTAAATTGATTAAAATAAATTTTACGTAAAAAAAGTTTTTTTTAAATTATTACGAGTGTAAATTTTTTAAAGAAAAAAATGATTATAACTGTAACCTGATAATCAACAACGTTCACCTCCGAACACATGAAAACAACTGTAAGTTGTAATTAACTTTATGTTTTCTAAATAATTTTCTTCCAAGATGAATTGTGTTTTGTCATTAGTTGTACATGTTTGTAAATATTTCTTTTGAATTTACATTGAAGTCAATTGTACTAAGTAACATCTACGTATGAAAACTACCGAGGTGCGATAATTTTAGTGCAATGTGAATGGTTTTTGTTAGTATGCGTAAAGTAAACTACAATAATAATAAATAATTAGTTTTGTTTCCATATTTTATCTCTTTAATCGCTTTTAGTAAATATACTAAGTGACATAGAAAGAAGAACACCCAGTAATAATGAATTTATTTGAACAATTTTTGGTATACTAGTGTATACGAATTAGATTAGTAAACGATCACAATTTGATAAAAATTAAACTGTTAACTTCTTCAAAAACTTAATAATGTGTTGCTCCACCACGATGTCTTGTGCACTCATTAACACGTCTGGGCATACTTCTAATGAGGTGATCGATTTCTCTTGAGGTATCTCATCCCATGCTATCTGTAACTGATGCTGCAAAGCCGCTAGAGTTTGTGCAGGGTGAGGTAAATTGAGTAATCTTCTTCCCATAATATCCCAGACGTGCTCGATGGGCGAAAGATCGGGAGATCTTGGTGGCCAAGGCAACAAAGCAATTTGATTGGCCTCAAAATGAGCCAAAGAAACCCTAGCAACATGAGGTCGTGCGTTGTCTTGTTGGAATGTGCTGTTGGGGATGGTCTGAACATAAGGTACAATATGGGGGTCTACGACTTCCTGGATGTAGCGCGCAGCGGTCATGTTACCTCTAATGAAGACCAAAGGTGACCTACTTCCAATAGCAATAGCTCCCCATACCATAACTCCAACTGTGTGGTGCACATGCCTATTCACAGAAAATTTGGGATCTTGTCTTTCACCGCGCCGTCTTCTTACCCTTCACGACCATCATGCATACCCAAACAGAATCTGGATTCATCACTAAAGACAATTGAATTCCATTCTTGGTCCCAATTTGCCCGTTCTCTACACCACGCTAGACGATAACGTCGATGCTCTGGAGTCAGTGGTAGCACAAAAAGGGGACGGTATGAAAAGAGCCCAAAGGTTCTTATCCGTCTATAAACGGTTCGCATCCCAATCGGTCGCGTCCTGTGGTTCTCAGACGACGTCCTGTACCTCTCGCTCTTCGTGTACGGCCCTCTTGGTTCGATGCCCGAACACAGACTGCCACAGTGTTTAAACTCCGTTGCGTTCTAGCGGCTATATTTCTCATAGACAAACCAGCCTCACGCAATCCCACAATTCTACCCCTATCAAACTCGCTTAATTGCCGAAAATTATGGCGTCTTCGCACTGGAGGCATTGTGATTGAATTAAAGAAGCTCTTTGAAATGCAATTTAAATCGCTTAAATGACAACTGTACTTACAAATGCTTAATTCATTGTTTTAGGGCTACTTAATCGTAAGTGTTTTTGAATGAGGTTAACAAAACAACCGCTAGGGCAATATGGCTGAAAAACTAATCGTTTTTTATCTTAATATAAACAAATATAATCCCAAAAAAATTTACAAAATATTCATTATTACTGGGTGTTCTTCTTTCTATGTCACTTAGTATAAAAAAAAATCTAACCTAGAAGTGACAGTTTGTATGCTTTGATAATCAGACTGTGACGATTGCTGTGACGTTTATACGATAGAATGGTTCAAGTTCCGATTTCACTTTGGTTTTTAATATTAAATCATATGCATTTGCTTGATGACGTTGGGCTCATCATTTCTGATTCAGATAGTATGTATATAACTCTTGAAACTTTCCGTAAACGTGAACAAAATTTCGACTACTACAAACAGAAAAAAATAAAAAATATCAGTTTTTCTTGCCCAAATTTTTTGAACGCTTTAGATACAAGTGATTTTTTTCAAAATTTTTGTAATGTGGCTTTACAGAATTTTAATTTTTTTTAATGATGCATTCCAATCCGTTTAATTCACCAACCCGACCTGACTGTCAGTTCGCTGATGATGATAGCTTAGCTATTGGAACATGTGTTCAAGTATAAATTTTTGTGCAGTATTTTGTTGTTTTCCTTTTTGTTGCAGATAGACGTTGCAGTTTAGAGTTTCATTCCATTGGTTTAAATCTCATCTAGTTTATAAAAAACCAACAAGCTATAATAACAAAGTAGCAATAATCTAGAAACATGTGTGATTTATATAGAAAGTAATTTAAATTAAAACAAATACTCAAATTGATGTTTATTGCTTTCAATACAATATCATTAACGTTGTTAAAACAAATTCTTATAACATTTAATAACATATTTGGTGTTATAGTTTGAACTGGAGCTCTAATCCTGTCTTTCATATTTTTTGGAGTGGGGTATTATAAACAATATTCTTAATGTATCCACACGGAAAAAAAATTTAAATAGGTCATATCCGGCTACCTTACTGGCCAATTCTGCGTAACTCCTCTTCCTATCCACCTATTTGGAAACCGTGCTTTAAAAACGGTCTATCTGAAACAACATTCTTTGATAGATATTTAGGGGTACATTTTTTAGTAACTCGGGCATAAAAACGCTTACGATATTGAATTGAAAGCGATGGACATCATTTTGAGCAGATTGCGAGTTATATGCGAGTTGGTATCACTATAACAATGAAAATTATGTCTGTTGACAAGTCCACTTTTATTAAAATGCAATTCGTCTGTAAATATTACAAAATAAAAAAATTGAAGGTCTTCCTCAAGTCTCACCAGTGCCTATAAACAAAATTCCAGTCTAGAAAATAGAATCTACTTTATAGAGTTCTTTGTGAAGTTCTTCTCTTGCTATTTCCTAATTTCTGACTAACGCTTTGTAGCTTCTGTGCGGGTGCCAACACATGGTATTCTACATCGTCATTTTCCACAAGTAATCCACTTCTATTTAGCTTTTTATATGCTACGCTTTCTGTTCTGCAGAAAACGTGTAGCAATCTTTTAAATCAACGCTGCACAATGGAGCCGATTACGGAAATGCTGATCAAAAGTCAAAAACGTAGTTCATTCTAACTATAAGTTTTGCGACACTTAGTGTCAACTCGTGTTAGCGATCACGTACGCAAAGGGTTTGCATTAAGCAACTTTGTCGACAGGTAATTCTGTTTAAGATGTAGTATATAAGGGTTTTCGAGGTCGTTGTTAACGAATATAAAGTCAAAATTGTAAAAAAATAAAATGGCGGATCCAATATGGTTGACAAAATCTGCGAAATCGGCTGGATTCGCTTGAAACTTGTTATTCAGGGGTTTTGGGGTCCCCGATTATAAATCTGAAGTCAAATTTGTAAAAAAACAAAATAGCGGATCTAATATGGGGGAAAAAATTTTGCGAAATCAACCGGATTCGCTTGAAACTTGTTATTCGGGGTCGCTGATTGGATAAAATAAGTTTGTGATTTGTTAAATTTAAATCTGCACTAAACAAGGAGTGGCACCTAGTGGCAGCTGATTGTTAATAATTTTGTCACATAAGAGTATAAACTTTACTTTAAAAATTGTTTCGTTACAGAAACCTTTATTTTGCAGAATTAAGAAAGACCAACTGTACGATTTTCTACGAATCTTATATTAATATGTTATGTCGTTAGTGTGAACGCACACCTACTCTCGATTCATTTTCAAATCTATACGAAAATCAACCTTTTTTCAAATTCGTCTCACATTAGAACGGCTTAAGATATTTTCGTTTCGAAAAAGTTTCGAGTTTACGAAAGATGTGTCTTTATTTTTCGATTTAGATTTTTTTTGTACGAGGGCATCTTCGAGGTTAAAAAAAATGTTAAAAATAGTCAAAAAATTTCAAACAAATTGAGCCGTAAGTTGACCACAACTCGCTTATTTACGGACTGATTTTCAAAATTCATAAAAGCATCATACGCGGATAAAGAAATAAAATTTTTTGTGCCGTTTCAGTTTTGTTAGACCTCGCGTGTTTTCAAAAGTTATAAGCGAAAAACGTTTCCGACAAAATTTCATTCGAAAACTAAAACAGCCATAATTTCTAAATTATAACAGATAAAAAAATTTATTTAAAAAAACGTTCCTTTTATGACCCTATCACATAATGTTTAAAAAATTTATCATTTTAAAAAATTTTTTTAAGGAATTTTACATTGTTATACGAATACTGTAATTTTTATAACTCCGGAACCATATTACGTAAAAATACGAATAAAAATCAAAATATTCGTAATTTTGCAAATTTTCGAATGGTTTTAACTGTAGAGGATTCAATTTCACCCAAAAAATCTTCGTATGCACGAACTTGATGACTCACACACGCGTAACTGCGAGCGTTATGCGAACCAAACAGTCAATTTCACCTAAATAAACTTGGTTGTATTACGTTAAAGCGGCCGAGCCAATAAATCCGCTTCTAAATATTTTTTTAATAAATAATTTCTATTCGGACTACATCCATATCTTCTATATTAATATGTTATGTCGTTTGTGCGTCCTCACCTACTCTCGATTCGTTGCGAGCGCACACCCGAATACTCTCGACTCATTTGTACGAATTCACATGGAGTACATACTCTGCATTCATATTGATTACTCAACTGATGAATGTTAATGTAAGTGCTAATTATTGTTCATGACTGTCTGCTCTTTAGAAGCTAATTTATTTTTGTGACTTAACGCATGCGTAGCATGCTGGCTTTGTCTAGTTTTTAATATGACGCTTGAATATGAGCTCAAACGATCGAGCTATTACTTGTGCAAAAGTCTCTTTTGTACTGGCTTATACTTGTCAAATATACTTTCTTGCTCTTATAAAATGTTCCATTATACTATTTAAACATTCCTCTATCCACATATGTACTCTAAATTTTACAAAATGAATCAGCCCCACTGTGAGCCGGTTTGGATGATCTCGGTCGGGAAATTTTTGGGCGTAGATCTATGAAGCCCATACCATTTTTTTGGCATTTCCCAGTTACTAATAACATATCGCATCTTCCTTAAAAGATGTAAACTTTTATTTGTATTAATTCTTAACAACAAATTTTCGTTTGTCAGAATTGAATAAGTGACTATAATCATTGATTATAAAGTTCGTAAAGATGCGCAACCTATATGGACGAAATGTGACACAAAAGTACGATGAAAAATAGATGGCTCTACCGTACAATTGTGACGAGATTCTCAGTTTCCCTCTCTATTTTTTTATGTCAGTTCCACCGTACCTGTCTCAATGCGTGTATCTTGAATGGAATGATGAAAGTGGTTTGAGGTTCGAAGTTACTTCATTGTTACAAGAAACTGCATTGATTATAAAATTAGTTACCGTAATTTTTGTGACAATTAGTAATTATTAATACGTCAGTTGCACAAATAATGAAAGAGAACAGCGTAAACGCCGTGGACATACGTTGTTTTTTAAAACTTCTTACAAAAAATGTAAAACCTACAAAAGACTACCAAAAAAAATTGTGTAAAAATTTGTGTTGCGGTTATGGATATTGACACTTTAGGAAATAAGTTAATCTGTGAAAAACTTTTTTACCTTCGAAATTATTATAAACAATAAACGTAAATTATTAAGTGTAAAATCAGTGCCTGTAAAATTCTAGAAAGAAGGTAAGCAAATATTTTTATTTGCCCGTTAGGGTTTCTTTTAATTTCAAATTGATGAGATAAACATAATGCTTATGCATACGTATACGAGTGTCGCACCGGGAACGCCATCGATAGATTATAGGAAAACTGTGCATGGAAAAAATTTTAAAATTTGATAGTATACTAACATCGACGGGGGCAGTTCCGTTAAAATATTTTCAAGATGGTGACACTTTCGGTTATACCGGAAGTATGTGTCAACTTGCTTATTTTAAATGGAACACCCTATATATTATTCTTTTTTGGATTTTGCACAAAATTCTAGACACATTTTGTGTATAATGTCCTATACCTTAGTCTAACTGTTTTGAACTTATTTTAAATTTTAAGTCAAAAATGACGTTTTCCGGCCTAAACAGAATTATAAAATTTTCCTATACTAATGCCTTTATTATTTAATTGGAATGGGTTTCCTTGTAGCAGGGGACCTATTTTAGTGGGCTATGTCGATATTTTGATAATAAAATAATACAGGGTGATCAAAAAAAGGATTAAAATTAAATTCAAGAACACGTCAAAAGTCATTTTTTTTAAATGCAAGCACCATGTTTTTATAATTTTATCTTATTTAGCATCAAAAATAAGGTTGACTTTGTACAAGGTTGTCTATTCAAAAATTCATGGTTTTCGGAATATTGGCAATTTAACTTTTTTTGTTGCACAAATGCTATTGTATTTCTTTTAGTATGAATGGTTATTTCTAGTTCCATGATGGCGTTAGAAAACAATCATCTGTCAAGGATATGTCAAACTGTTAAAAATTTTCAATAATCATGCCGGGACGCTTAAATTATACAAACGAAGATTACTTAAATTTATTTATTATTTATGGACATTGTGATAAAGTTATATCAAGAACATGTGTTACATTTGCAGCAAGATACCCGCAAAAACAGAAACCATCACCAACAGCCCTTAAACGAATAATAGAAAACTTCAAAATCTTTGGACCCGTTAATTCAAATGTACACACAAATAACCTAATTATTTCATTTACAAGAAAAAACAATTAATTAAAGACCAAAGTTTAAAAAAAATTATTTTATTAAATGTTCAAATTGATGTTCTTGAACTTCTAGACATTTTTCGCATCTGAGTAGCAAATTTTCATGGGTCGCCTTCCTTATTGCTTCACGTGTTAAATTTTGAAACTCAGTCCTAACTCGCTGCATGCAGTCTTCTTTGGTGGTTAACTCGATTTTTAATTGTACCCCAAATAAAAAAATCGAGCACTAAGATATCTGGGGACCGTGGTGGCCAAAAAAAGGGTCCATTGTTTGCTATCCATTGATCATAAAAACCGCCTTGTAAAAAATTGTTGATTAATTGGCTACTATGTGGAGGTGCGCCGTCATGTTGATAGAATAGATGTCTACGATCAGCCAAAGGTAAATTATCTAAATAATTGTTTTGAAAATTGTGCAGGATGTTCAGATAGCCTTCACCTATTTAATAAGTTAATAAATCAAATATTTTAAATGATTTAAAAAAGGTTAACTTACCTTTTAAATTTTCTTGATAAAAATGTAATGTCACGATGGCATCGTTTCTTACTGCAGCATGAACATTAAATTGCCAAGATTCTTGAAAATTTCGCTCTCTAGTAACGTGGACATTTGATTCAATCCAATAATGGGAATTTCGCCAATTAAAAATGCCGTTTTTTGTAAATTTGGCTTCGTCTGTCTAAATGATGTTATCAAGAAAAAATTCGTTTTCTTGCGACCAGGTTAAAATAAATTCGTTGAAATCCAATCTCCTTAAAAAATAAGTCTCTTTTAGATGGTGAACCATGGAAAATGCATACGGATGAAATTTATGTTTGCGTAATATTCTTTGAACTGACGATTTACTTAATCCAGATTTCAATGCAGCCTGTCTTACAGACATTGTTGGATGTGCAGCAAAATATCCCAAAACAGCGATTTCAACATTTTCATCACTAAGGCAGGTTTATTTCTCTGTACATTTGGTTTAACGGATCCGAAGTTTTTGAAGTTTTCTATTATTCGTTTAAGGGCTTTTGGTGATGGTTTCTGTTTTTGCGGGTATCTTGCTGCAAATGTAACACATGTTCTTGATATAACTTTATCACATTGTCCATAAATAATAAATACATTTAAGTAATCTTCGTTTGTATAATTTAAGCGTCCCGGCATGATTATTGAAAATTTTTAACAGTTTGACATGTTTCCTATCCACAGTTTTCCTAGAATCTATCGATGGCGTTCCCGGTGGGACACCCTGTATAGCGATCAGAATTCTAAGAAAATTGAAAAGTCCTTTAATTAATTTTGTATTATTGTTATTGAACATTAATACTTGTCATTAGAAGCTAAACTAAAAGTTTTGTGTTTAATTCATTTTGAAAAAGAATATTCAAAATTCAATTGACTCGACATATCTTTTATTAGTGAATTTATGTTATTTTTTTTCTTCTTAGAATCAACTTGCGCATCTAAGCAAATTACAACCGAGGACGTCCTTCTCGATTCAAAAAAAAAACTCAACAGACGCATATTTTCCAACTTGGTCCGAAAAGAATAAATTGTTTATGTAAATAATAACCACAATTATATTGAAATACATAACTTGTATTGATGCAAATAAATTTTACTTCTTACAAATTCAATTGTTGTTTTATTGAAGTTTGAAACAAAATTTAAAAACAATTCGCAAATCCAACTATTATGATACACTAGGATAAATTCTTAGCAAGCTAAATTACAAGAGTGCACATTTTTTATTGTGCACGTGCAAGTTATTTATGTTGCGAACGAACGAACTTCTTAGAAAACTGCCGAGTTTGATTCTTGAATCATTCTCGTAGGTACAGACCGATGTTGCATGTATGCTAAGCAGTAACAGAATCAATATTACAATATTAAACCGTTCGCAGCAGCACTTTCCCAATGAACAGTTTGTTGGCCGAGGGGTGAAAGGGGCATTCGTTGCTGGTAGGAGATGTAGTTACGAAAAAATATTAATGCTTGCGTATCTTTACGAATTTTATAAGCAATGCTATGATTAAAAACTTGAACATGAAATACTCATACAATAGCTCATATCTCAAAGACTACCAAAATGTAGGTGTACGTAACCCTGAAAGACCATTAAATTTTATATCAGATTTGACCATCAGATACAGCGTGTTCTATTTAAAATAAAATTTATACGACTTAATATGATGCCAAAGCTTTAGGACCTATGTGAATTATTTTGTATAATTTATCGAAATACACTTCAGTTTCCCTTGTAGTTCATTCTTTCTGCTAACGATCTGATACGGTTTTAAGTAGACAATGTCAATATCTGAAGCAGGGGCAAAATTTAAAATTTATCTCAATATTTAAAAAAAATGCATACCTCATAAACAGTTGATATTTGGTATAAGAAACATAAAAACTATAGTATATAATAAAATTTTAAAAAAAACAAACACCCTCTATATAACAACAACAAATTTAAATTTTTATCCCTTTAATTGACAATTTTTGTTTTCTTAAAAAAAAAAACAAAACAAGTTTTCAAAATGTTTATTACTAATCCATATATCGACCGGCGCGTGTAAACTGCCCCACCATGTATATACATCCTATTTATATAAATTTTCCTAAAAATTAGGTTTTTAGCAAATACTTGATGAGTGTACTAATTTTGCCGACTATTGTACTTTATTTGCAAATTAAATGGTATTTAATTAGAATATTAAAAACAACGTAAAACAGAAATTTAAAATAAACGAGGAAATTAGCAACAGTCTTGAAAAAAAGTTAAAATAGGTATAGATACTTGAAACTTTGTATTTAATTACAACTTCTGGAAACACAATAGCAGAATTATCTCCAAGAATCGAGCTCAAATAAATCTCTTCTTCGATTGGAGTTACCTTAGTTAGCAGTTTCAAAGCGGATAATCACACTTTTGTTTTCGACTGTTCTCAACGATTATTACCTTGTTATTCCCTTAATAGCTCTCAGTTTATATCTTTCGTAAATTTATCTATACGGGAATACCGAGATAAAAACGGAAAAAAAGTTAATAAACCGATTTCTAAATTAGGTACAAAAGATTTTAGTGTAGTAGGTAAATTTCTGTTTTAAATAACTGTATCTGTTTAAGAAAAAGAAATTAAAAAGTATATAATCATTAACTTTGATGAAAGTTAAGCAATAAGTTTTCAAGACGAAACAGTTGGGGGATTTTGTCACTTAATTTATTGTAACTTTGTTACTTTTCATTCACTCAGCGTTTGCCGGATGGAAAATTTATTAACGCTCCGATATACAAGACAAATGTGTTTGCTATTTCTAATAAAATAATAAACTCTTTCTTTGATTAATTTAATTTTTCTAATAGCTTTCTTGATCTCACGTATAAATCTTTGAGAGACGATGTATTGAAAAGTTGATTTGGTTTGTAGTCAACAAATATTGTTCTGTTTTAACACATTATATTATTTTCTTATTACCCTATTTAAAATCTTAGAGTCATGTAATGTAAAGTAATGTCATGCACAACCTTATCATGCAATAAAGCAACTTTGTCGGCAGATGTGTAAGAAGTTAGAAAAGTCAATTCTTCGATTATTATCGTCTACTAAGCGTTGGCAGGAAAAAACATACTAGAATGCATTTTTGCATTTACGATTTAAAGGTGTCTGGTGGATACATTTTTGTGAAGGAATGAAACACATTTATAACACTGTTAATGATGAGCAGAATAATGTCACTGGAAAAGTAATGACTTAAAACCACTTTATTTTATCTGTTAGAAATCTTTATCAGCGTACTCCATGTTGTTGTCACTGTACTCTCAAAAAAAAAAATAAATGTCACAACGTCAAAATGTATTGTTCATCCTTCTTTGTTCGCACGTCTAATAATCTCGGACTCGTTCTTCAAAGATTCATTTTTCTATCTTTGTACGTAAACTATTATTTAAACGTTTCTAATTTATAACTATGCCAAAGCGTAAGCACCAAAAACACACATAGGAATTTAATTTATATATATTTGATAAATACGCAATTCTTAACAAAATTACAAATTCTGTGTTAATGTTCAATTTATGTTTAATCATGTCCGATTTATATTCATCCTCCAACCTATAGTATTTACAGCATGGGGTGATATGGTCTTCCTTCAAAAACGTTTTCAGTATTCTCCTATTTAAACACTTCAGAATTTGCATTAAAAACTTTATTTTGTTACACCCCTGATGCTATACAAGACTTTCAAATTTTCTTATAATAATATTATTGTCAATCGTAACACTTAATGACAATAGGATGATTTTTCATAATACATTCTGGTCAACCATCATTACTGTCAAGTAATATGTATTGACAAGGTTCGTTGTTAATTACCCAGCGTTAAATTTGAATTTTTCTTTGTATTTAAATCATCTCGATTATGGTTTTGTCTAATCTTCATATAGATGAGTTTCAGCATGATTGCATTGGATTGCAAACTACAAAATTTTATTTTTAGTTCAAAAATCAGAGTTTAGTAGAACTTCAATTAACAATAACATAGCTGTAAAGCAACACCATTTAATTACTCTGAAACTTCTGTTACGCCACTAGAGTTACCAGAATAAGTTAGAACGATCGCGGTGTTCAATTATCTTCTAGAATACTATTTTTTAGCTATAAAAGCGTTGTCATGTATTTATTCAGGCAGTTAAGAATTATCATTTAGTGCAAGTAGATATAAATTGTAACGTGTAGTGTAATTGTATTTTTATCTGAATTATAAGAATTGTACGTGTTAAATAAATAATCGTTTAATACCGTTAATCCTAGCTGTGTTAATACCGCTCTTGTGATTGTAAATGCGGAACAATAACAACGATAAGATTCGTCACCAACTGGTGTCAGCGTGTCTGATGTTTTTATAATAGCGAGTGCAAGTATTTGATTATGTATAGAAACTGACCTATCGAAAACATATGTTTTTGACAAATACATAAGTGCGCGTGTGATGTTTTTCTGACAGTAGATATTGTAAATTAATTAAGTGCGTTTGTATTATAAATTAATTAAACGTTTTTGTAAGTAAATAGTTATGTAAATTGTTGTTGAGTTTGAATTTTGCACAAAATCTTATTTAGAGTAGAAAGTATCAATAGGAATCTTATGATTTGCAGCCAATTAATTACGTGTAGACAGTGTGTCCCAAATTGAGTATGATTATACAATCATTTTTATTAATAAAGATACAATTTAGGTTAAATGGGTAATGCTGTACCGTGGAATGAGGTTACATTGATTTCTGGGGTTACTTTCATAAAAACTTCGTTTCCTAATAAAACCGAATTTGTACTAACATCGAACGCATTCCTTCGAGTATTATCTTAAGGTTGGCAACAGTAAACGGCACTGTACACGTGTGATTAGTAGCAGTAACGGTATCCTTGCTGGTTTGCTGAAAATCATTGAATATATGTAAGTATTAGTTTGGCGTAATTATAATAACTTAAGTAACTTCTTAACTACAAATCTGAATATCATAATGATGTAAATTGTATGTATCTCACTGGATCAGAAGTTTATTAATCTATAATATCCATGTTTACTACAAATCATAACCTCAACATCCATTATTGTTTTGGCGGCACATTCGACATGGGGTGTCATTGATCACCTATACAGGGTTACTTTAATCATTGATCAATGTAACCCCACTATCTAATTTCTCTGAACTTAGGAAGAGATTTTCTGTCTTTATATTAACAACTATATTTTTATTGTTTCAGCATCATGCCAAGATCTTAGGCCTCCGTGAATACAGAAACTATAGCGAAGACACTTTAAATCAGGCGATAACAGAAGTAGCTAAGAATCGATTGACATTGCGTTAAGCATCTGCAAAATATAATATTCCCTATAAAACCATATATAACAAATATCACGGAAAATTTGGCAACAAACCAGGAGCTCAACTTGTTTTTTTTCGAACGAGAAGAGACTGTTATATTAAAATCGGCAGCAAAAAGTGGGGAATGGGGATTCCCCCTATCACTTCTTGATTTAAAGATGTTCGCAAAAATGCTACTTGACAAACAAAGTTGGTCTGTGACTAAATTCACGAACAATCTTCCAGGAATCGATTGGGCATATTCATTTATAAGCGGCACAAGTCTGAATACTCTCAACGAATAGCTACAAGCATCAAAAATCAAGAGCCGCTGTGTCTCGCAAATCGCTTGGAGAGTATTTCGACAACCTTGAAAAAGTCATCAAAGGTATCTCTGCCGCTAACATATTTAATTATGATGAATCCAATATAAGCGACGATCTGGGAAAAAAATTGGTATTTATAAGAGAGGGGTCAAGTACCCAGAGAAAGCGATGAATTTTTCCAAGAGTGCAACAACAGTTATGGTCTGTGGTTCAGCAAATAGAGTTCTTCTACCTCCCTAGGTTATCTACAAGAACGTTTATTTATATGACACATTGATAGAGCGAGCGCCATCTGGTCAGCCATGTTGTGACCAGCCTTGCTGTTCGCAATGGTCTTGCTTCAATCGAACAACTAGTAGCTAGATCGATGGTCCTACTTTCAGAGACTGGTTCATAACAGCATTTTTACCGCACCCGGTCGGAAAGTTTTGCTAGGTGACAACCTTTCATTCCATATAGACGATGAGGTATTGAGACTATGCAATAAACACGATATAGATTTTGTTTGCTTGGTCCCAAACGCAACTCACCTATTCAACCACTTGACGTGGTCTTCTTCCGACCCTTGAAGTCAGCTTGGCGACAAACATTAGCATCATGGAAAATTCAAAATCCTCGAATGGCAACTGTTCCCAAAGATACTTTTCCCCATTTTCTTACAAAAGCGTTAGACAAAATGGACCAGGTGCCACCAAAACCGAATTCCCCTTATGTGAACATTCAGGAATAAAACGCAATATGATGAGCGGATTTTGTGCCACTGGCGTTCATCCTTTCAACAAGAACAAATTCTTAGATCGACTACCCAGAGAAGAAGAAGTCAGTGAACAAGACGTTGAAAGCATATTAACCAATTTCTTGAAAGAGTCACGTTATGGTAACAGCAACAGTCAACCTTCTCGAAATAAAAACCGATTAAATGTGGCACCTGGCAAGAGCATTTCTACTAGAGATGGCAAAGTGACACTTCTTTACCTGGAATAAGTAGTCAAAATCATGTTGGTACAACATCAGTAAATCACGATGGCCAACCGAATGAATTAAACCAACTTGATCCAATAGACTATGATACGAGCCAGGCAGAATCAACACTTCAAAGTAATCAAGAGGAGCCGGAATATGAAAGTAATATTGATCATAATCTTGTCGAGCAGGAAGATGAAGAGACAGAGTGCGCAGAAGGGAGATACGTACTAGCAAAATTTTTACTAGACGCGGCAAGTAAACATATAAATATGTGTGCCAAATTATCCAAACAGAAAGAAAGAACTCTGTTAGGTAAACATTAATTGTGAATTATTTATCCTGAAGACTAGAAGATTATTAAATTTTATGTTCTTGTCAATGTTGTTCTTATTCTTGGCCAAAGTGACCCCAAAAAACAAAATAAAAGCAATATAAATACTTAATCTACAAAATTATTTGAATTTATCTGTTGTGTGTGGAAAAATAGCGGGGTATCAAAGTAACCCCAATTATAGTTTAACATTGATCAACAACATTTTGGTTTGTATCTCGGAAAAAAAATTAAAACCAACGAGCTCGTCAGAGAAATTGATAGAATGAACACAACCGATATTAGCATTTTCATTCTGTTTCTTTTACTCCCATATTTTATGTAAAAAATAAATTGCAACTTTGTAAGTGACCAAAGTCACCTCATTCTACGGTACACTTTGTTATGCCAAAAAAGGACAAAAGTGAGAAGATAGTTAGGAATTAAATTTCGAACAAGAAGAGGATTAATACAAGGATGTTCAATAACTCCGTTTTTGTTAGCTCTAACCATAGGCAATATAGTGGAGGAATTGGAAAGGCAATAAATAGGGAAAATTGTGGTAAAAAGGAGAAAAGTTTAGATAAAGGGAATGATAAAAGTGATAAGGAAATATTTAATAGAGAAAATGTCGCAGGCGAATGTGGAGAAGACAAACATTATGGAGTTTATGAAAAAAAAAGGAAAAAACAAAAGAAAAATGATATTGGGGAGACGAAGAATTAGAGAAAGTAGACAAATATAATATATTTGGGATGTAAAATAAACTATGACAACAAGAATAAAGAATATATTATAGAAAAATAAAACAGAAAGAAAATAAGTAAAAAAGGTATATGGGATAGGAAAAATAATATTTAGGAAAGACTTAGAGAAAAGAAGTTGGATATTTGATAGGATAGTAAGAAGAGTTAGTAAGAGGAGTAATGAAGCGAAAATATGGGAATGGAGGAAATTCAACAGAAATACTAAACATGGATAGTGTGACTAGAGAAAGAGACATATAATAGAAGAAGAGTTAAATTGAAGGTTAAGGATTCAGACCGGAAGAAGTGCAATTAAGGTTAAAATCAATTTAAAACGTTGCGTAATTAATTTACATTTTTATTAGCTGTCATTAAAAATGAATTTGATTGTTTGTCGTTTGACTAATGAGTACAAAACTAATGCTAGAAAAAGATCAGTTTCAATAATGTTTTTGATTAAGTGTTTGGGGCTTTTCTGCATCATTAGAAACTTCTCTCTGGGACACAAGCTTACCATAAAACATTAAAGAAATTTTAGTTGCCCGATAATATTTACGATATTGGAGTCATCTAATAGAACTCGTCAGCAAAGGATGTCTAGCAAAAACGCATCCCAATATTAAAGATATTATTACAATGTTAAAAAACGTTACGTGCCGTCAACTAAAGTACTTGGTTGCTACCTGAAATGTTTGCATTTTAAACTAAACATGATCGATTAAAGTAGTAATTTTAATAAAGACACAGTGTTATCTGCTAATATAATAATATACCGGGGACTTGTTGATAAGTGTATGCGGCTTATTCAAGATGACGACAACGTATGCCCAAAGCTAGAACAACAAATCAGTTTTCCAAAACCGTTGCTTTATTTTCCGCCTTACTCACAAACCCCGCGCAGAGCTCAACACCACTTAGAAATAAACCTCAGTTAGCCAACTCCAATCTCTAAACAAACAATTCCAAATTGCAGAAATTTGTGGAAACATATTGATTTTCTTCAGCTAATCCAACCCGACTGATGAAGCCACCAAATCCTTCCTTAAAAACACCCATCAATTACTTTTGCTAACCTCTCAAACAACTAACATGTCTGTACAACCTACAATCTATTATTTTCTCACCATATCCCTCCAAATTATAACGGTCTTTGTTACAAAACTACCAAAATTGACAAATTCTTTAGAGATCACAACATCGATGTAAGAGACAGTGGCACTGCAATGTACACTCATGAAATTTAAAACTTGGACACCACAATTTCTGTAAACAAAAGTTTGCACATTGTAAAAGCAGGCTTAAGGGTATCGTTTACAATTCTAACAGCAGGTATTCTCAGCAGGGGTTATCTTATAGAAGGACTGTAGAATGAATCATTACACTAAGCACGTTTTAGAAAATAGGTAATTTACGTTGCTTACTTAATTTTTTTCTTTAAAGAATATATTTGAAGGTATCGCTAATTAAACACCATAGCTCGTTTATTATCAAATCAAAATTTTGTTTAGGAAATTTTTACAAAATAAAATTAGAAATAATTTTGATTTAAAAAACGTCTACAAACAACACGTTCTTGGTTTTTAAGTTGTCATAAACTTGATATGATATAAATTTGTGTTTCTAATATTACATCACAAGTTAATCTTTATTCGCCAAAAAATTGTTGCTTAAGTTGTAAAGCTTTGTACACACCTGAACAACAAACCGAGCAACAAACATAACAACGAACCGAAAGTCAAACAGAACGACAAACGATCTTTTATGATTTCCACAATCCGAACAACAAACGGAACGTTTGTGCTGTTCCCATAATTATTTTCAGTAGTTTTTAGTTCATATATATTTATTTACAACAACTTACAATAATTATAATAATTAATTAGGTTAGATTTATTTAAAAATAAGTAATAATCAGTCAACCCAAATAACCATGTTTAGTTTTTTGATTTAATTTATAAGTTATTGCTTGTAGACGTTTATTAAATCAAAATTATTTCTAATTTTATTTTGTAAACAATTCCTAAACAAAATTTTGATTCGATAATTAATCGAGCTATGGTGTTTAATTAGCGATACCTTCAAATATATTCTTTAAAGAAAAAAATTAAGTAAGCAACGTAAATTACCTATTTTCTAAAACGTGCTTAGTGTAATGAATCATTGTACAATCCTTCTATAAGATAACCCCTGCTGAGACTACCTGCTGTTAGAATTGTAAATGATACCCTTAAGACAGCTTCACAATGTGCAAACTTTTGTTTACAGAAATTGTGGTGTCCAAGTTTTAAATTTCATGAGTGTACTTCAAACGATTCCTCAAGCATTACCTTGCTCCCAATCCTTCCATTAATCACACTAAAATCACCATAATTATCATAGAGACAGCATCCGGTCAGATCAAGACGATTGCTTCCTACAAACCAACTTTTATTCTACTTTACTTCCGTCCCAATACGCTCTCTCACAACTCAAACCAAATTGTCCATTTCTGCCATAAAAACTCTTCAACAAATTGACCTAGCCACCACAATCCTACAAATTCTTTTCTTAAAATATTCCAATTAGTCAACCACTACAATCATCATTCTTAAACCTACCACCTCACCTAAAAACTCGTAATTGAATAAAAACCGCGCTAAACGCACCTATCTACACACCTTAAGCCCCCACGACAAGTAAACCCTAAACCAATTACAATTCCAAGTCCGCACCAAAATCCAAACTTTCCGCAACGAGTCCTGGACCGTTAAACCAAAATTCTTAAACCACGGAAACCACACCTTATGGAGTATGCAGAAAGTCCTTTGTAACGCCAACCAATCGCTTCAAAATTCCATCTAACACCTTCATCTTATTTCCTGAACGAAATGCCGCATCCTACGCCATGGCGAACAACCAGGCCGCCGGACTAGTATTTCTCGACATCTTACAGAGTTTTGACCATGTTTGGCACGCTGTTGTTTTTTATAAACTGAATTGTTCTAACATCCACTCAAAGCTGAATAATCAACTCATTGCTGTCACACTGCCGAATGCAAATCAAGCTAAACTTTAAGCCGCTACTTAACCGACGTAGTTTTGCAAGATTTTGTCATTTTACTTACATTATTAAACATTTCATTTACGACAACAACTCTACGCACCAAACTTGCCCTGTACGCCTAAGACCACTACCCCAACACGATCTTGTCAATCCAAACACTTAACTCAATACCTACAATGCGCAGTCCACGCTTTAGAATCCTCCTTTACTGGCTGGCTTATTTCCGTTAACGCGTGCTTCAGTAATCTTGTCTTGCAAACCCAAGCACCGTCCCGATAGCCAACTAACTATACTCGATACTCTCGTTCTATAGACCATATTCACCAAATACCTTGACGGTATCATATACTTCACTTTTGTATCTCACTTTCCATCTGCTTCTAACAAAGGCCGAGGTTTTCTTAAGTTGCTCGCACTTCTACTATGCCGCAGTTTCCTATCACCAAAAAACAAACTTCTCCTTTACTAATCGATTATAAATGCTATCATGCTTTACGCATCTCCCAACATATAAAACCTTCTCGCTTCCTTAAGATTACCATAAATAATAATTAAATATTCTCTTGCGGATCACATCCCTCAAGATGACAGGGGTAAAAATAAGATTTTTGGCCTATCAACCATGCCACTACAAGACAAAAGAAGACTGGATACTAAACCAAACAAACAGTCTGGATTACAAATTTCTTCAGAGTCTGGTATCAGCAAATCTAAAGCAAATTCCATTTGTACAAAATTAAAAGCTTTATGAATTGAATAAAGACAATTTAGATCAAACACAAATTTGCATTTTTGATCTAATGGCCATAATTATAGATTATAAAACGATCCCAATTCTTATTTACTCCAAGACACTCGTACCAAAATCCTTAAAAGCTAAACGTTTAAGTTTGTTATTTAATGTTAATAACGATTCTGTAATAATCGAGTCTTATTTACTCTACGCAGATTTGGTAACTGCATCTCTGTGATGGTTATCTCATGATAGAAACTAAGTAGGGTCTTTAATGAAGAACTCACGCACAACGGAAAGCTATTTAACATTGAAACCAACCCACATAAGTACACCAGGTAATTCCACAGCATGACTTATTATCCATATACTGTCTCTGCAGTGTTCACAGTGTTTTACATCATCTATCATTAATTGTAGATCACTTGTCATTCTCGTTTTTTAGCATACGGAATTTCTTTTATTGAAATTTCTTAAAAAGTTTTTCTTTTTATGTGCAACTCTTCAAATTCATACCTAACATGATGTGGTTTGATGTCTTTACTTGACCGTTATAAACTCAAAAATTACAGCTTGACAATGAGAACGAGTCTAAAGAGTTGTAATATTGAAACTTCACCAGATAATAATTTAAAAACGTCAAAACGTACGTCAATTTTTGTTAGAGCTGTTTCGTGTGTGTTTTTAGGCGTTTTTAATACAAATATAAAATATGGAAGGTGATCATTACCTTACAGTACTTCATAGTCAACAAGAAAAACATGTTGTTCCTGAGAATCACCACTTTGGTTTCCGGACCTAGTCATCAACACCCTCCTGGATAATTAGGAAAAAATGTACAACACAATTTCACAAAACACAACCACACACTAATATAGGGCACACAACAAATAATCTACAAATTAATGTTGAGGGGTTGAGTAAGGACAAATCAGTTTTATGTAGAGATGAAACAAGTATATTCAATAAAGGTATAGTAAAAAGTTTTCAATTACTAAACTTTATTGAGAGCCCCATTCATGGAATAGCAACATACGTCAAAGAAAATATTCAATACGAAAATATACAAATCCAAATAAAAAAATGAGAATGGTGTACTGTCATCTCCAAATAATGGAAAAAAAAGAGAAATGGAATTCATTAATGAAAACTATGGATTTTGTACATTCAAGTCGTAAAAGCTGGGCACTTTTAAATAAATTAGGTTCTACAAATCAGTCTTCTGAAACAAGTACAAAAATTTCTCCAAATTCTATTGCTTCTATGTTGGTTAATGTTTCAAATTCAGTAAAAGCGGATAAATCGACTATCACAAAGATGAAAAAGTGTCTACAAAAAAAAAAGAAATCTACATGTATCTCAGAAGATATATCCAGACGTTTTACTGTAGAAGAGCTAAAACATGCATTAAAAAAGACCAAATCAAACAGAGCTGCTGGGTTTGATGAAATACATTCAGAATTTCTGAAAAATTTGGGAAATTACTCTTTTAAGTGGCTACTTATGTTTCTCAATTCATAAGCAAATTATGATGATAACGGTCCATTTGGATTTTCGGAATTATTTAAGCTTATCTAAGAATCAATTAAGTTTAACGATGCGTGATAAGCAGATAGTATATATAAGCTTCCCGTTGTTTTTAATTTTAGTATCGGTATCGCTGATGATGACAGCTTAGCTGTTGAAATACGTGTCCGAGTAAAGTTTTTGATGCAGTTTTTTGGTGTTTTCCTGTTAATTAAATTAGACGCTGCAGTTGGTGTTCCTTTCCTTTGGGGTACCATTGATAGTTCCTAAAAATTAGTTTTTCTTCAAGCGACAACAAAACGGCATATTATTGAACTACTGACATACGCTAAAAACGCTTTTTACTGCCTAAACATTAAAAAGCAACAGTTCTTTTGTTTTTAAACTATTTAGAGGTTGGTACCTCTGTTATGTCATATTATGAATGTAACAGTATATTACCAACTTGATTCGACAAGAATAAAACGTCACTATAACACTCGAATATCTCGAAAATTTGAAAATAACACATAAAAACTAGCAATAAACGCTTGAAGAAAAAATAATATATTTCACTTGGAGTTAAAAAATATAATAATATTGTTTAACTCCTAGTATAATAATCTACTATTGTTTAATTTGTCTATTGTAGCAGACAGTTAATTTTTATACTAAATAGTATGGTCAGATATTACGTTACTAGTTAGCACACCACACTCCGATTTTCAGTAGACACTGAGTCTTCTCAATAACAATATATACTCAAATGTTTAGTAATTTGTGACTTTACATATACATCAATGTGAAAGTATTATCATCTATCGTATTCCAAACTACTGACAAAAGGCTACTTTTTAAAGAAAATCTTCTTTAATTATACTTCTTTATCCCTCTCAGTTTTTTTTTAAATTTTGATACCGACTTTCTATATAGGAAGGATTGTAAATAATAATACATGTATGAGTTAATGTTGCCATGTATGTGTTTAGAAGGCAAAACGTTGCTAAAAATTAAACATTTAGTTTAATTATTTACAATCCTCTCCTATAACGAAAGGTAGTAAATATAATTCTCTTCCTTTGATTTATATACAAAAGTTACTCGGTATAAGCATAAATCCAAGTCGTTTCTTATATTGCAATTCTGATAAAAGAACGTCTTTCTTTGTGAAAGGCAGCAAATTGAAGTATTTGGTTCTTTGGCCATAATCTGCCAGAGATTTTCAACCACTTCCTGACTTTAACGTCTGATTTCGCATAAAAATTTGATGCTCTTGGCTAAAGACTGGGTGTTAAAATGTGGTAGGAACAAAATCTAATACAAATCGAAAAATTTATAATTTTTTTGATAACTGGTCAGCAAGTTCTAAAAAATCGAATTGGTAGAAATACGAGGATGTATTGATATCTAGTTAGCCTAGACTAGTTCCTTGCATAAACAAAATATTGCGTTACCATAGCAACGAACAATAACTTATTAGAAGTGTCAGTGTAAAGTTTGACGTCAAAGAAGTAAACCAGAGTCACGCAATAAATTAAATGAAAAAGATGTCTACCGAAATTGTGAAAATCGAAATATTGAAGTATCGAGCCATCATCAAGTACCTGTATTTAAAAGGGTTAAGAGGTAAGCAGATTTACGAAGATATGCTTAATACCCTTGGTGATCAATGTCCTTCGTATGCGACCGTCAAAAATTGGAATGCAAGCTTCAAAAGAGGTAAATTTTCCATTGAAGATGATGACCGATCGGGAAGGCCAGTTTCTGTGTCAGTCCCCGAAAATATCGATGCAGTTCATGACATGATTTTATCAGACCGTCGAATTGGGCTAAAACGGATATCTGAAGCACTGAATATTTCTTACGGACGCGTTCATAATATGGTTCACGTCAATTTGGACATGAGAAAAATTGCTCTAAAATGGATCCCCAAATGTTTGAATGTTGACCAAACCGTGCAAGGGTAGAAGCATCGCGTTCGATCTGTGCTCGATTTGAAAACGATGTAGAGTTCTTAAACCAAATTGTTACTATGGATGAGACTTGGGTACATTTCTACGATCCAGAAACAAAGCAACAATCGATGGAATGGCGACACTCTGGTTCTCCAAGACCTAAGAAGTTTCGTGTCCAAAAATCTGCTGGAAAAGTTCTTGCTTCAGTTTTTTGGGATTGCCATGGAGTAATCATGATTGATTTTTTGGATAAGGGTAGAACAATAACTGGAGAATACTATTCGATATTACTGACCACTCTACGGGAAAATAGAGAAAAGACGCGGAAAGCTATCCAAAGGTGTTTTTGTTTTTGCAGGACAACGCCCCTGCACACAAATTTCATGTTGCCATGCAAAAATTCGTGATTTAGGGTTTGAATTACTAGAACACCCCTCTTATTCACCCGATTTGGCTCCGTCCGACTATCACCTCTTTCCTCTACTGAAAAAAAGTTTAAAAGGTCGTACATTTTCTTCCAACAAGGAGGTAATAGAAGCTGTGGAGGTCTGGTAATAAAATATTTTGACGTTGAAATTTTGTTTGGTTCTATAGTAGGCTAAGAATTTTTCAATATATCCTCGTATATGAGAATTAGCAAAATTTGAAACGTAAATATTAGAACAAGATTACAAACGACACATACAGCTCGAATTTCAACTTAAAATGCTTTGTTACAAAAATTACCAAATACATATTTCAATTGCATTTTATATTCAAATTAAATAAGCCATACTTTTAATTAAAATAATAAAAGTACATAAACATTTAATCATCCCAACACCGAAACAAAATACTTGAGTATAAACTTGCCAAATTGTGTAATAATTACAATGATATTTGATGAAAATTAATTGAGAGACTAAGTTTGTAGACGATCTAAGACGCAAACGGTATGTCATAATACGCTATAAACTTCGCATTCTAACAAGACCAATTCGCAAACTTGTATCCCAAGTCAACTTATTAAAATTCGTTTGCATAAATTAACAATTTCGAATAATTGGTGGCCTCTTGCAGCTTGGGTGCAGTATTCAGATACGAAAGTTCAAGTCTAACTTTACTAGCAGCAAAGCGTGAGTCATCACGACTAATTACACTTACAAATCCTTGCCAAACTTTTAATATTCTACTCTTAAGTTAACTTTTTTAATTTTACTTGTGCTACACAAGTTGCTAAAGATGTTAATAGTAACACTTTTGTTTTGCTTTTAAATGAGCTTTAATTTGTTTACGGTCCCCGAGAGTCACTAAAAAAAGCTTTACTTTTTAGAGTATCTAATAATTTTATTCAATTTGTTATGTTCTTTAAATTTAAAAAAATTGTTATTTTTTAAATTATTCATGTATAAAGTTTATATAATTTATTATAAAATCGATCCACTTCTGGTAATTGTAACTTGTTCATTAAAAGTTTATTTATTGGGATGCAATTTAGAAAGATCTTTAACAATTTGGGATTAAGTTTGGTTTCAAGTGTACTTTTTTCTAAAATACTTTCTGTCCGCCCGGTTTAACCGGATGTTCCTGTCAACTTGCTTGTTATAAACGGAACGTCCCATATATTATTTCATTTTTAAATTCAGCGTGAAATTTTAAATATATTTTAAATTATATTTTATATGTATTATACCTATACCTAGCCGTTTTTGACTTTTAATGCTCTGTGCCTCCTGTGTAACACGTTTTGGAATAGCATATTTCTTTAGTTTTTGAAAATTTGATCCTCATATTTGGCAAAATTTTGAAAAAGGGTTCTAAGTTTACAGTTTTATAATTTTTGCTGTCTACTTTTATACAGGGTATTTAACATTCCGTGCCTCAGTCGCATTTTCAATGTCGGTAAAATACTTTTTATTTATGTGATTAAATAGGCAATTAAACACAGAGTATTTGTTGTAAGTGGTTTGAACCAACCACAGACCAAGCAGATCATTAATAATCATGTCATTCCGAGTATGCATACCTAAGTTAAAAAAAAAACGTTGGTTGTTGAAATGTATTTTAAGTTTGTAATACAACCTGCATAAACACAACATTTGATACACAAAAACTATATTTCTACAACTAATGTAAATAAGGATTTACAATTTAATTTTTTTATATTTAGAATTAATTTGAGTTTCTAATATATATTGCGGTCTCGAATTGTCATATTTCTAGCAATTACATTACTTTCTTGGTTAAAAAGTTATCTTTTGAATCGTGTCCAAATAGTTCAATGTATTGTTTTTTTTCACATCCAATTCCTATTCATTCGGATGTTCCTCAAGGTTTGCATCTTGCTCCTTTACTATTTTTAATTTATTTAAACGATGTTAAAGAAGTGTTCAGACATTCAAATTTTCTCCTATTTGCTGACGATGTTAAAATCTTTAAACTTATTAAATCCTTGGAGGATTGTCATCTGCTTCAAAAAGATTTAAATCGCTTTAATGATTGGAGTATTCAAAACTTGTTAGAAATAAATTGAAAAAATGCTGTACGATTTCCTGCCATCGTATTAATAACCCTATTAAGTTTTCTTACAATATCAATAGTCAACTCTTGCAAGTTACAAATTACATAAAAGATCTAGGAGTAATATTGTCACAAAATTTAAAATTTAATTTACATATAAATTTTATTAATAACAAAGCAAGTAGAGTTTTAGGATTTATAATTAGATGTTCCTTACAATTCACTAATCCGTTTGTGATCAAATTGTTGTATTCCTCGTTAGTTCGTCCTCACTTGGAACATGCCAGTACAGTTTGGGCTCCTTATCTGATAACATAAATTAATAAAATTGAAAAAATTCAAGATCGTTTCTTAAGGTTTCTCTCATATAAAGCAAGACTTTCATCCTCAAATTATCTCCAAATGATAACAAGCTTTAATATTAATACTTTGAAAGCTAGAAGAATTTTACTAGACCAATTATTTTTCCATAAATTACTAAATGGTATTATTGACTGCCCCTCTCTTCTACAGGAAATCTATCTTAACGTTCCTAGTAAAAAGCACAAACCAGTTCTTTTTAAATTTTAGTAAAACTAATTATCTTCTACATTCTCCTCTTTTAAGTTTAATAAAAACTGCTAATTCTTTCTGTAGTGTTAATTACTATGATTGCGAAGATAGATATCATTAAGGAACTGCCAAATATTGATGTTGTTTACTACTTAAACTAAATTTTTTGGTTACTTTAGTATAATTATCTTCTAATATTTATTAGATTTATTTATATTTTAAGTTTATGTTTTCAACACTTTAAATCTAAATTTCTAAGTAATGTTTTATTTATTTTTTTTTAATTGTTTTGTATCTTATCAGGATTTTCTAAAGTTAATTAATTTCAGATTGTACATTTTGTAATTGTTTAATATGGGGCTTCCTGTAAATAAACAAATAAATAAATAAAAAAACGAATAAGTTGTAGAACCGTTATTGTTTTTGTACACGTTTCTTTTTCTTTTCCAAGAGCAGTTTGAAGGATTGGACTTCATTTCAACCACATAGAATAATCTTTAAAAAAAATTTGGAATTTTTTTTAGTAACCTATAGTCGCTTTATATCGAAAAATGAAGCGGAATACTAGTAAGAGGGCACTGAAGAACGACACTAAAATATCACATGACAAGTGCAAATTTGTAAGTGTAAGGGGATGATATACAAAATGTATCATGTATTTTATAGGTTAATATTGACGGTTGACATGTATTTTAGGTTAACAGTGACCGTTCGGAGCATCAATTTAATCTTTTTATATGGGGGGCAATTCTCGAGTTCGTCCGAATTATTTCGTATACGACAAGTTTCGTATGAAAAATTTCGCACGAAATCCGTTAAACGCATTCTTGAATGACATTCAAAAAATCAACCGTACGAAAATTACGTTCGACTTTTTTATTCACATAGAAACGTGACAACGCTGTTACCGTATATCACGAATGCCAAAATTAATATAAATTTGATTTACAAGCAACAATAATATGGGTAAGCATTTTGTAAAGCTTCAGGCCATAGGGGTCATTAGACAAGTTGGTTATAGGCACCAATAGGAACTTGATAGAAATTTAAAAATCGTACGATAGACTTGCGAACACCTCGCATGCAAGAACATTCGCAGACGCAAAAAACAACAACCACAGGTTAGAAATAGAGTATGTCTTAGTCTATGGTCAAACTGTGTCTCAAGCTGAAGTTTTTTAGCTTGGCTTCGAGAGGAAGGGTGAAAGTACTAAAATGAGCTTCAAACCATGAAATAAAAAAGCAAATAGTTTGCTAGCCTTTAACACTATTGGCTTCTATAGACGCTACATCCACTCACATCCATCAAAAGGTTTACATTAAACAAAAAAGTAACTATTAAAGCAAATATGAAAATGTCAAAAGAGCAAAAAACCTACCTAATTAATTACCACTCAAGTTTAAAATCAGGTGAGTTACCTCCTTATATTCCTTCGGAGAACCCAAAAAAAGAATCCAAACAGTGGCGGAAAGTAATTTCGATGATATAAATAAAATGTATATAACTGGTATTTATTTTACCTAGACATGGCACGATATGAAAACCACTATTAAATAGAAGTTGGCAGATACAAATAAGCACAAGTTGGGTACCGAAAAGGGTCCGCTTCAGAAATTACTTTAAATGAAGAAGAAGAGAAAAAGTCAAGTATTATTGGGCCAAAGGCGATTCATGGACAAGAAGATGCGATGAAATTGCAGGTTGAATTTCAATTTACTGAAGTTTTAACCATTTCGCTAATGGATAAATTTAATGATTATTAAACGTAGAATCCGTCACAAATTTAAATTCAGAAGCTTCCACGTCACTACACCTTCCAAAACTGAAGATGATGTATTAGTAAAAATAATACGATTTAAAATAGTAATTAAATGTTCAAATTTTGCCAACTTTTTTTATTACGTTGCTTGAGATTTATGTACGTTAAAAAATATCTCAATCCGTTCAACAAATAAAAATATTAAAATTTGATTGTTATTATTTTAACAAAGTATTTATGAAATTTCTACGAGTTCTGCAATTTGAAATTTTCACACTTTCTAAACCATACCGAATAGAAAAATTTTGCTAGTTAGACTAGTTAAGTACAACAAAGTTTTATACTTACAATTGTTTTTTGAAAACTGGATGATTAAAAAATAATTAACTATGAGTAGAGGGGGTTTCAAATACTTTACCTTTTTGAAATCGTAGCGGGACTAGCGTAATTTTATTTTTGGTCCTCCGTCTATAAATCAATGATTTAGCATCACTCAAAAGCGGCCAGAAACACCTCCTTTTCTTGGCCTCGGCCGGAAAATAAGTTACTGAATGTTGGCAATATGACCTTTATACTCATCTTATTTTAAAGGATTTTATAAGCCTTTTAAACACAAACATTGAAAAAAAAACACGTCGACTTTCGGAATAGATTTGTAAAATCGGTTTAAAGTCGGTTTTTAAATCAATTTTCAAAATTGGTTTTTAAAGTCGACTTTAATAAACTATTTTTAAAGCTGATTTTATTAATCGTATTTTATAGTGGACTATATAAATCGGTTCTTCAAATAATGTTTTTTATCAATTACAATAGTGAATTTAAATGTTAAATTAATATTAATTAATTTTAAAACAAATTCGGAAACAAATACAGTATAAAACTGCCAGAAAATAATACACGCATCAAAAACCTGGAGGAAAGAATGCCTGCGGACCGAAAAAAGTGGTCTGAGATCAATGTCTAAAATGTCATTTTACGCGACCAACCAATCGAACTTTTGGTAACTTAGCGCAGAGGCCCGTATAAGTAATTCTGACTTCTGGCACAATAAAAAATGTTACGATATCTTATACTCCTAACATTGACAAATTTTACCTGCCGCGCCAATAAACTAAGATTTAATTTAATCCTCTTATTGTTAACTAGGTATTTATTTTTTTCAAAAAACACTTGTCAGCAAAAAACTGTCGTTGCTTGTACGGCTACCTGCTTTCTATATGATCGGTTTTGGCAAACGTAAAAAACTATAAAAGGAAATCTTTTTATAAAGTCAAATATACAATATGTCCCCCTAAGTTGGAATCATATGAAAAACTTTTTTATTATTAATTTTAGAAAAAATAGTTATTCTTCATAAAAAGTTTTGCATGTTCTAAAATTTAAAATACAGTCATTAAATATCAATTTTTTTCAGTCGTATACGAGGTTTGTCAAAAAATATGAATTTTACTCACGAGTAAAGTACCTTTACATTTTTACAATATTGGAAAATGTTATCAAAAAAAGTCAAAATAAATCCAAGTCGATTGTAAAAACGACTTTAAAAACCGATTTAAAAATCGTTTTTAATATACGATTTTCGAGAAGAAAATCGATTTTTTCGGTTAATCGACTTTTCCTAAAATTTATTGATAGGTTTTTGTTTTCGACGGTTTTACCACCACTAGTTTCAAAGCCTTGGTTATACATAAATTATACGGTTGCTTGATTTTTAAAAATTTAGTGATTAAACAGACCATTTAATTTATTAAATTTTATTGTTCAAAGTATTTAGCTTAGTAGTAAAATATCGAAGAAGAATTTAGTATATATGCTATTCCAAATTGCCAAATTTACGTAAGCAACAGTTTGCTTCAATTTTTACTTTTATAGAATTTTAATAATAAAGTTTGGGTCGTTATTTACAGTAGTAAATCGCATACGAAAATTTTGGTTTTTGCAAATATTTTTTCAGTAAAACGTAATTACTTTAGTAGGGTTGTGACCAAACGATAAGGCTTACGGAAGATGCAATAAAATTATGTACCTAAAGCGTTAAAAAATTAACTGATGTTCTCTGACAGGTTTTAATTTTGACGAATTTGTAGATCGAGATTTTACTGAAATAAAAGTGTTTTGAATTTTAATTTTATCCAAATTATTACATAAACAGTCTCATGTATACATAGATAAGAATCCTCGAAATGGACATATCGAAATATTTGAAGTACGGATCTGAACGCCTCAAATAGTAACTATAGCAGCAACCACGGTGTCTCTAGCGTACTGCTGTCTTTCTTTTGTTTCGTAGTGTTTAGGCTATTAGGTAATATTTTGGTTATTTTTAAAGTATTTTCAATGAATTTGGTCTTGTTTGAAAGAGAAAACTTTAATTTATGCCTTGTGTTTTTTTAAATCTTAATTTTGTTATATTTGAAATTAATAATGAGGTTTAGTGATGAAACTTGAAATTTCGGACATATTTTGGTATTTTCTAAATGGAAGATTAAGAGAAATTAAAAATTAGCAAACAAAAAACATAGATTTAACCGTTTTCTTCAGGTAAAAAAAATTAGCGTTATTCGGTTGTTTATTGCCAAAATCAATCTTTTTTTAAGTTACATATATTACGTGGTGTAATAGCTAAAAGTTTGAAAATAAAGTTACCATATAATAAACTAATAATTGCATTTATCAAATCATGTTGATTTTGTGATTTTCAATTGCTTTTCATACATTTTCAAAAATTGCTTTTTCTCGAAAATTTTAAGTGAAACACTCTATATCTAACTTAGTAGTCAAAAGACCATAAACTACACTATTGTTTGATTTTGGTATTTCTTATGGCATCTGATTTGTGTTATGAAGCCAATAAATGTTTATTATTATTATTATTATTATTATTATTATTATTATTATTATTATTATTATTATTATTATTATTATTATTATATAAATATGTATGCATTTATTTTAAAATCAAAAAATCAAATTTTATTCCATGAAATGAATTACTGAAATTAGAATTAATCGCTAGCTCACATATTTCAAAAAAATTCGCAAATGCTTATAATAAAAGACGTTCTATCAAAAATTGATCGTTTTATTTGATAACGGGCATTAACAGTTTATTCAGAAACCAATTAAAAAGAATTAATTAAAGTAAAAAAACTGAAATTTAACAAATTTAAAAATCAATTCCATTAATTTAAACTAAAAAATAGTTATTTGTGTCACTAGGCCAGAAACTGCCTTTTTGCAAGTGTAAGCACGATGTTGTGGGGCCAAGGCGAAGCCGAGGCCTTACAAGTGCGAATGCTTGCAAAATAGTTTCTGGACGTGTCACCTAAAATTTTTAGGCCGACAAATATTTAAAATAAATCTTTTGTGTAAATTTTTGACGCTAAAGAATTATTTTTAGAGTTGGTATTAGCCGAATTTGTCTTCTAATTTAAATTCAAAAATCAAGTAATTATTATTGATTTTTTATAATTGTTTTTAATTTCTATAAAAAAAATAAATGGAAGATACAAATACATCGGTACACTTAACGACGTGGTACGCAATGTGGTCGTACGTCAATAACGAATCGGTTTTGTTGGCATATTCAAAAACTTATAAGTGAAGCACCTAATAAAGATTACCTCCTGATAAAGGTATAATGTATCTGTAGCCCAAAATTGAACAAAAATTAAGCAAAATAGAATTCTAGTCAAACAGATGCATTGAACTCAGACACCAATCCAAGTCATGTAAAAGTCGATATTTAACTAGAGTAGACATATTACTACCTGACAATTGTCGAGTTGATTATTGATTGCTTCCAATCGCACCACTGTGTTTGACAAGGAAACGAATTCTACCCAACGATTTCGATTTGCAGGTCGGATTTAGATTTAATAAGTTACAGAACTTGTGTGCGTCCAACGCCCAGGTAATAAATATGTTTTAAATAACACCAGGATTTAATGATAACCTACAATTTTAAAAGTGTATAAATGTAGAAATAAATTTTCATATTACATACAGCAAAACTTTCAACATCTTGGGCCTTGCAATTTGTGATTAAGTGCAAACCTCTGAATTCTTGTTTCTGGTTAAATTTGATCTAAAATCTTACATGAAACAAGTATTAAATAATGGTTATCAACAATTTTGATTATCATATGACACATTCCAACGGATCAACCTGCCCTCTAGCGTTAACAAACTTTACTAAATTTTTACCGGCCTAGGCCGGTAATCAACGACTTTCCGGCCGATTTGAACGATTGTAAAATTGGTGTTTCTGGACGGAGGTCTAAAAAATAATTTACTTTAGAAATACGAAAAACAATCGCATCAAATGCTTAAAATGTCAACCACCTTGTTTTACTATTTTTGTATTCGCCGTTCAACAAAAGTATTTCCCTGTAAAGATTGTCAGAGGTGACATAAAAAAGCATTACTAATTCTTTGTTTCATATTTTCTTTTGTTGTCAACGTGTAGCGATAAACGTAATCCTTTACGTAACACCATAAAAAAAGTCAAACAGTGTTAGATCAGGGAAACGCACTGTGCCAATTTACTGTTTCTCTAAGCCCAAACCAACTTTCTGGGAAATTTTGATTTAACCACTGTGTTACTTCTCTAACACAATCTGGAGAAGCACCGCCTTGCTGTAGCTACATATCTCGAGCAATATCAGTAGGAACATTTTCCAAACCATTATTCAAAAAGTCTAAATAATATTGACCATTTAAATGATTTTCAAGAAAACGTGGTCCAATAAAACATTTGCATGTTATTTCTGCCCAGACGTTAAGGAATCACTTATTTTGGCTGTCTGTGATTGCAAATATGTGAGGATTCTGATCAGAGTAGTAATGAAGATTGTGTCGGTTTACGACCCCTAATTTTTTTTTTAAAAATAGGGCAATTATTTTTCGAAGTTTGCCCTAATATTAATTCAACTTCAACCTGTCGACAAAGTTGTTTAATGCGAATCATTTACGTACGTAATCGCTAACACGAGTCGACACTAAGTGTCGCAAGACTTAAGTTTGAATGTGATGTACTCTCCAGTAGTAAATATAGTTGACAGCAAGCATTTGCACAATAGTGAACTTACACTCGAGTTCTCTCACTCCTGAAGAGTCCCAAAAGAACTAAACAACTGTCGAGTGATTCTCGGTGTTTGTTTGCTATTGTACAACCTCTTGCAAACCTTCGCTAACACCATTGTTTAAAAACAATGCTAACACTTAGTTGGCTTGTAATTATTGAAGGATTGACTTATGTAACTGCTTTTACATACCTGTCGACAAAGTTGCTTAACGCGAACCATTTGCGTACGTGATAGTTTCTATAATTTGTGTCATAGAATAATATTTGTTTTTCTCTAAATTATTTTAAAATAAATGCATACATATTTATATCAAATAATAGCTTATTTTATGCTCTTTTGATTACTAAGTTAGATATAGAATATAAACTATCAAATAACGCTTAAACCGTTGGTTCAAACCCTTTGTAAGTTTGCATATTTTTAATATTTAAAAAGCGAGAAATTTAAAAGTAAAAACATATATAGGGTGTTGTTATTGTCGTCAAATAAGAATCGTCAATAAATTTTTATAATGGTTGAAATGCTTTTATTTCACCTCGAAAATATGACCAGTCAAAAATTATTTTTATTTAAGTCAAAGTCAAATACTAACAAAAAACAACCCAGTACCTACGCGATTCAAAGTCTTCCACATTCTCCCCCCAGTAATTGACTACCTTCAAGGACAATTACTCTACGTCCAGAGCAATGAGTTTCGCTACAGGTCTTCGCAGTACGGTGTGGGTTTTGGTTTAGTATGTCGACGATTCGTACTTGTCCATCTTTAGCTGGATAGGTCCGAGATACTTTCTCCGTCTGCCAATTGTTGCGTGGTACATTGGGATCAACGAGAACCACCACATCACCAACCTTAATAGGTCGGTTACACCACTTGGAGCGTCTTATCAAATTAGGTACATACTCTTGTATCCATCTTCTCCAAAAATGGTCAGCGAACCTCTGCGCTGCTCGCCAGGAAGACATTAGATTTAAGTCTGCTTCTGCCGTGGCGTTACATGAAGCAGCAGCATACGACGGCCCTATCAGGAAGTGATTAGGAGTGATGGCTTCTAAATCCGTATGATGTGTCGATACGTGAGTCAGAGGCCTCGAATTTAAAACGTTTTCACATTCTATAAGTAACGCACGCAAAACATTGTCCGTTGGATATCGGTATTTTAATATTTAGCGTAATACCTTTTTTACGCACTGTATTAAACGCTCCCAACTACCACCCATTGCTGGATTAAATAAAAATTTTATCTTTTTCATGGTTCAGAAATTTATGATTTCGTTTTCGTTTAAGTTTTCAAATTCTTTGTTTGATTCTTTTTCCGCCCCATAAAAGTTCAAACCGTTGTCACAAAAAATCTCCAAAGGAAAGCCTCGTCTACGACCAAACTGTCTCAAAACATTTATAAACTCACTAGTACTTAAATTGTAAGCTAACTCTAAATGTATGGCTTTGGTAGCCATACAGGAAAAAATAACTCCGTCATGAGATTTCTTTCCTTTAACCTCTATTGGTCCAAAATAATCAAGACCGGTTTTGATAAATGGCCTTATAGTTGGTTCTAATCTACATGATGGAAGTTGCCCCATTAAACAGATGTCAGGTTTACTTTTCCTGACTACAATATTGACAATTTCTTTTTACCTTTTTAACAGTACTTTTTAATTTAAATATCCAATACTTTTGTCGTACATTATTTATTATGATTTCTTGTCCTAAATGATGAAATTGTTTATGTTAATGTTGCATAAGTAGAGTAGTAATAGTATGTGTGGATTCTAAAATTATTGGCGTGGTCGTAGAAATAGGTAGTGAGGAATTATTTAATCTACCCCCCGTGTCCGAATAAACTGGCGTTAAAGTAAATAATTTGGAAGATGGATGTACTGTTTTTGAAATTTTCAATTGTCGGAGATCTTTCGGAAAAACGTTTCCTTGAATTTTTCGAAAGAGTAAAATCTCCGACTCATTTAATTCGTCCATTTCTAAGGGTCCTACTATCTTGTTTTTTGTTTGTAGAGTGTGAATAAATTAAGAACATAGGCAGTGGATCGAAGTAACCGATTCCGTTTTGAAAATCTAACAGGTTGTGGAAGTACTTCTTCTAAATTAGTGGTAGCTGTAGTTAAAAGAAGTACTTGGTCGTCTGTTCGTCGTACCTCAGTTAAGTCACTTTTAACTGGTAAGATATTGCCTGGTTCGATAGGCCAGTCGGATGAGGGTAAGTTTAAAAATGTCGGTCCTCTAATCCACCTAGAATTTGCGTCTACATTGAAATTAGCTATTCGTTTGGTGGCTTCGTCGGCTACGTTATCCTTTGAAGGAACATAACGCCAGTCGGAGACATTAGTCAGTTCTTGTATTTCACCGATACGTTGAGACACAAAAACTTTGAAGCGTCTTTCTTCAGGTCAAATCCAATGGAGTACAGTGCATACATCACTCCAGTATGTGAAAGATGCTATTTTCAGATCCAGATTATCTTTTAAAACTTTACCTAATCTAGCTGCCATTAAAGCAGCTTGGAGTTCCAGACGTGGTATTGAAATAGGTTTTACCGGTGCTACTCGTGTCTTAGCACAGACGAAACTAACTTGCTCGTTATAACTTGATTGAATTGTTAAATAAGCTACAACCGCATAAAACCTCTTTGAGGCATCGCATAGTATATGAATTTGTATGTTGCATTCGTCATAATTCAAAGTAAAGTATCCACGAGGAATTTGAAATTGGTACATTTGTTGTACATCTTTTAGCCAATTTGTCCAGGTATCAAATAGGCTTTCGGGAATTTCATCATCCTAATCAATTTGAGCTCTCCAAATGTCCTGTAGCAACACTTTTCTTTGAATCAAAATGTTGGCTAAAAATCCAACAGGATCAAAGATTGACATGACTACCTTTAAAATGTCTCGTTTTGTTGGTCGTGTACTTAAAGTTAAAATGTCTGTGTTAACTTTGTGGAATTTAGTGTGGAATTGGAAAGTGTCTTTCTCTGGATTCCAAAATACCCCTAAGATTTTCTCGGAAGCGGTGTCCAAGTTTTGTTTTAGAGTTTTCATGCCGTATGACACAAGATTCTGGTCGTCAATTGAAGCCAATATTTCAGCAGAATTAGCTATCCATTTACATATAATAAATCCCCCTTGTTGGTGTACGTACATAATTTCTTGAATGAGCTGAATAGCTTCCTCTAAAGTGTCCGCTCTTCCCAGATAATCATCCATATAGTGTTCGATAATGCATTTAGCGGCTTCTGGTAATTCCTTCTGGAAAGCCAGGGCATTACAATGCTTTTTGGGCAAGACATGGCCCGCAGGTAAAACCAAAGAACACGATACCTATCTCATTGGTATCTGGTTCTCTATTTCGGTCCATTCCTCTCCATAAAACCCTTTGTGCACAACGATCCTCATTTCGCACACGTACTTGTAAAAACATTTCACTGATATCTGCCGTGAAGGCATATTTTTTAATTCTAAAATTCAACAAAATCGTAAAAGAGAATTATATAAATCTGGTCCAATAAGTAAATTATCATTTAAACTTATATTATGGCTTTTCGCTGCCGCGTCAAATACAATTCTCAATTTTTTAGGCTTATTTGGATTTACAGTTCCAAAATGTGGTAGATACCATGTTCGCTCTAGTCTTATCTCAGCCTCTTAAAGAGATAACTTTTGTATGTACCCCTTATTTTCTAAATCTACAAATTTTTCGCAATATATGTGCCCGTAATTTTTGTCTCTCTCCATTTTTCTTTCGGTACAGAGTAGTCGTCTGAATGTGTTTTCTTTACTTTCGGGTAAAACAGCATTAGTATTCTTCCACAAGATCCCTGTCTCATACCTGTTTCCTACTCGTCTCATGGTTTCGTTAAGAATAGACACGGCTCGTCTATCTTTGGGTGAAACAGATTTATTTCTTACACCCGGGACCTCATCTATTTTTCGCATTTCCTTAACTAAACCGTGTAGGATGTCCAAGTCGTCTTTTGTGTCGTGTGGAAGGTCTGTATGAATGTCTTTGTTAACTATATTTATATGATGTACCCTATGTCTATTACTACTAGTATTGGATAACCTACCATGAACAACCCATCCCAATAAAGTCTTACTTACTGCAGGACTATTCCAAGACCCTGATATTAATTTTCTGTTTACTAAAAGCGGCCAGTTATCTTGTCTGATAATGATTTTTGGTTGAGCATTGCTCATAGAAACAACCCTCCCTATCTGTGATATAAGAGTATTTCTTTTTCAATTGTTTAACATCTACCGTTTGAGAAAGTAACGCAAGTTTAATAGTACGAACATGTCTCAGTTGAAAACTTTGCTTTGTATTTATACCTCTTATTGCAAAACTAACCACTTCCGATTCAACTTCTTCTTGAATGAAGGCATTATCTGTTCACTGTATAGATAGTGGCTGTTTTGGACCGGAAAGATTAAGTTCTACACTAAGATCTTTATCAATTAAACTGATAGTAAAAGCATCGTCTAACAAAGCATACGTTTCCACCTGTGAACTATAACAGGAATTATTTTTAAAAGAACGCATTTATTATTGGATATGTGACAGTTGGTTGTAACGGACTCACCCTTAGAAGTACTAGGTTCACTCTCTACTAACTGGTTCTCAAATTTAACTGCCTGGCCATCATTTCCCTCGTCTTTATGCAGTATATATGATGTAATTTCTTACAACCTTTAGCACTACATGAACGTTTTCTACGACATGTCTGAATGATGTAAAATGGCGTTAAACAGGCAAAGCAGATTTTATTCTTTGTGACAAGGTTCCACCTATCATTCACTAAAAAAGAATCAAATTTAGGACAAGATGTCAAATGGTGATTTATCTGACATCCACAAATGCATTTTCTGACACTGTCATTCTTGCTAGTAGTCAGAGTTGTGCCATATTTAACATTTTTAGGGTTGTATTTTTGATAATTTCTTTTCTCTGATTTGTCAAAATCTACGGTTTTAACATTATCTATTTGACATAGTACCTTTGTCCTTTGATCCAACCAATTAGCAAATTCTAAAAGTTTGAATTTAGGATGAACTTTCAAAACATGTTCAGTCCATCTAACCCTATAAGAAATTGGAAGTTTATTTAAAATTTAAGTTAAAAGAAATGGATTATAAAGATATTCTTCCTCCTGTAGTGATTGTACTGTAGCTACAAAATTTTTCACTTCGTCAGCAAAGTCGGTTATTTGATCAACTTGCTCATTTTTGAGATTAGAATATTGTCTTAATTTGGTGACTAAGAGTGTAATAATTTGTTCAGGTCTACCATATCTAGATTGCAGTAGTTCTATAATTTTGTGGCATAATCAGTAAGGATTGAGATAACCTTCGAGCATTACCTTGTAAGCATTTCTGCAATCTACATAAGTTTTCTACATTACTAAATTGACAAATTTCAGTAGAACTTCTATACTGATGTAAAAAATTAGGCCACTCAATAGGATTACCATCAAAGGATGGTAAATCTTTTGGTAAAGATTGCCTGACTAAAAGTTTAGTTATTTGCGGAATAGTTATTGATTCTAGTGGAGGATTAACTAATTCTAATTTAGGATTATTGGTAGTTGGAGGCAAATTAATATCATCAGTGTGTAAATCTACATACCGGTTTTCATCCTTTTGGATGTTGTCCCATGGATTTGCTCCCTGTTCTACCCATTGTTCCACGTTTGGTCCTCTAGACTCACATGTCGACAAAACACTAGACCGTTCTAATTTCTCTTCATCTTCTATTTCTGCTATTTTCAGGGCAAATTGTAAATCTAATAGTTCCTGGTCCGTTTTTAATTGTTCCTGTTCCATTTCCTTTGTCTTGATAGCATGCTGCATTCCTGCCAATCTTATTCTGAAAACTCGACTAGCTCCACTTCTCGTTGACGCTGCCGATTTTCGATCCTCTATTACTGTCACGATGGTGTTGGTCCTCAATCCCGACGTCTCTGCGGTGGCGGTTGTCTTAGTAGTCACTGCATCCAGTAGATTCTCACCACGTTCCAATACCTCAGACCTAGTAGCAGTTAATGTTCTCTGATTGACTTCCATTGGTATAATCGCTTGCGTCTTGAAGGATGATGGCTTAGCAGAGGAGATTGTCGTCGGCATCTCTGCTCCCTCTACTTTCTGTCAAAGGCGTTCACTTCGTCTCAATGGCTCAGAGAATGTTTTACCATTCATACTACTTGACGTTTGTTTTTCTCCGTGGACTTGATCTATAGGACTCTTCTGATCCGGCTCGAAGGACCAAAATTGTTATTGTCGTCAAATAAGAGTCGTCAATAAATTTTTGAAATGGTTAAAATGCTTTTATTTCACCTCGAAAATATGACAAGTCAAAAATTATTTTTATTTAAGTCAAAATCAAATACTAACAAAAAACAACCTAGTACCTACGCGATTCGAAGTCTTCCACAGGTGTTTCATTTTAAATAACGGGTTTAATCGTTGTTTCCGGTATTATTTAATCGTATGGTACATTCTACATTTTCCGGTATAACCGGAAGTGACACTATGTTTAAAGTATTTTTGTTACCAAGAGCACCGTAGAAAACCTTTTAATATATATTTTCAATTGAATTCAAATTAGATGTTGAATGTATGTCCGACACAAAGCAAAATTATACCATCTGTAGACCATCTATCACTACATTTTTTTTATGTAGTTTAAATGTTAGTGTGTTGTTTGCGAAGTTTAATTTTAGTCCGTAGCGTTTATTCACCAAATCTTACTAATTATCTTTATACATCACTTACATCTATAAGAGAAAAGCAAAGTAGGCATGTAACATAAAATTGATGAATAACATTATTTCGTAATAAAGAGAATTGGAAGTACTTAGGTGAAATAACTCGTTTATCGCGACATCTTTAATTATCGTGGTAAAATTTATATTCAACATTTCCCGAAAATAAATTAGCTCGTCTGTGTAGTGGAATGGTTAACAGTTAAGGGTTACATTATCAATATTAAATATCTAGAACAGCCGTCTTGGCGTCAGACAGTTGAGTGTTGGTGTATAGCGCAAAACTCGGCAGCAGTAAAACTTAATAAAGATAATGCCCGTGCCGGAACAATGAGCAAATTGTAGTTAGTTATGCCTTAGCTATGCTTTGGATGTTACGGGGTGCAATGGAGAATGGAGGTTCCTTGAAGCGACTACGGTGATTCTTCGTATTTCTTGAACGCTCCCACGAGTACTCCTTAACTTTACCAATTAATATTTTTACAATCCTGTACTTTATTATCCTTTAAGTTGAAGAAATTATTTCGCTCGAGATAATTGCATCTAAAATAAAGTTTCTACTGTAAAAGGATTAAAATTAAGTTGAATATTTATAGCCTGCAAGAAACTTCATAGTAATAAAAACATCCCTTATAAAACCATTAAAAAACTAGGTTTTTTAAATTGATTTTTATTGTTTTGTTTATTTAGACTTTCTTCTAGTTTACTACTGATAAATTATAAAATGAAACGATTGTGAGTAGGTATAACTTTTTTGTAGTTTATCTAAAGACTGACAACAAATTGAATACTTTCATTAGTTTTTTTCTTCTTATTTTTATTATTAGTTAAACATTACTGTAATTCTGTACTGTCTTTTTACTTTAATTTTATATAAATAGACAAGCTTCTTGAAATGCATTCGTCAAACAACGGTAAAGTAACTGAAAAAATCATACGAATAACACAATAATAGTGTCTATAAAGTGGTTTCATTCTAATTTTCATTATGTATCCGTTTTCTGCCGATATCAATTTACCGATCGTAAATCTGAAGCGGGATATCTAAGTTTTCTCTAAAACTTAACCTTTTCTGTAGGTAAAATAGAAGTCGAGATCTGGGAAACATATAGTCTATTGAGTGTTTCGTTTAAAGTCTCTTAGACCGGAAGATTATTTATTAAATTATTAAAAATATTAGAACAAATATAAGAAAACTAAGGAGTTGCGGGTCGGGATTAACATTTTAGTGTGGTGCCGACGTTTCGACCAAAGATGTCTGGTCTTTTTCAAGGCTTCTATTATAAGATGTTTTAAATGTACCGCATCACAATTAGAGAGAGAAACAATTAATTTAGACATAAAATAATATATAATGTAAATCATTAATATTATTTTATGTCTAAATTAATTGTTACTCTCTAATGATGCGGTACATTTAAAACACCTTATAGTAAAAGCCTTTGAAAGACCAGACATCATTTCGAAACGTCGGCACCACACTTAAATGGGGTTTAATTGTTAACCCCGACCCGCAACTCCTAAGCAGAAGGCCCAGTATCTAGAGTAACAACTATAATTAATAAAAAAGGAGACAACTTTAAAATAAGAAAACTAAGTTAGTACTAAAGGTGAGTGCAATAGGGTTAATAGGTTTAAGATACGTATACTTTCATTGTCAATAATACATCCTCCTAATTTATTTCTTTTTGAATTATAATTAACCAATAGTATCAATCAATGAAGTTTTAATTGTTCTAAATACAATATATGTTAATTATTTCAGAAATCCGTAAACATTACAAATTAAGTTGAAAGACATCGGAAATTACTGATACTCAATAATACGCAAACGTATGTATATCAAACGTAAGTTCATTATAGCGGATCTATCGACTCATGAAAATACAATGTAATAATTTTAATTAGTTCTGATCTTGTATTTACAACAAGCTAAACAAAATTGTTGTAATTAAATAATTTCTCTTTTAAATATTCAATAAGAGAAAACAAAAATAAAATTGGCGCAGTCGGTAGGATGTTGACGTAACACGGTCTGTGCCATTTAAATATTCCATTTTACCTTACCAAGATATTATCTTCTTTCCTGGAAAACAGGTAATTTGCTGTTAGAATTAATTCCACGTACTCTGAAAGCAAAAATGTCAAAGCAGGTGTCTCTTAAGAGATCATCCTAGGTCCAACATTATTTAACATATACACGCACGATATACCTGAAACATCAAACTCCATACTAATGATGTTTGCGAATGATACTGCAGTTATCACCCAGCACGGTGAGTTAAACGTAGCAATATCTAGACTGCAAATAGTTGTAAAAAACTTGGCCCAATGGTACGGTAAAGGAATAGTTAAAATTAATCCCACTAAATGTAAATGTAAAACTTTTAGACTTCGAACAATTATCATTAAAGATTAATAACTCAATTATCGAATGGAACGCAAGATATTTAGCAACTAAATACTTAAGCATACACCTAGATACGCAACTTAAATGGAGCCTATACATTAATAAGAAGCTGAATGAATGCAATGCACATATGGCATTATTATATCCTATACTAAACAGAAAGTCTCCACTATTACTCTATAAGTCTATTTTAAGACCTATACTTACGTATGGTTGCCCAATATAGAGTAACACCAGTAAAACAAACATTAAGAAAATCCAAACGTTCCAAAATAAAGTGTTGCGCATAATTTTAAGTGCTCCCTGGTTTGTAAGAAAGAATATATTAGAAACGCTACCACCAAATTTATTACTACATTACACCAATACAACCTAGAACGAAGAAACATTCATGACTTAAAACGCAACTATTGCAAGATGTATGTGAATAGTGAGTTGATAAACAATAATAAAGAGTAGTGAACTAAACTATAGTGACAAAAATGGCTTCCGTGACCATGCAATTTATTGTTTTGGTTTTCGTAATAACGATATCTTAACTAAACCATGTATGACAATGCCTTTGCCGATCTGGATATAAAATATAAATATAAAATATATATAGAGTGGCGCAAACTTCTGATATCTTAGTGTTCCAAAGAGTAGTCACAACATAAACTTACATTTTTTTTTTAAGGGAACATACCTAATTTTCTTTAAGGTTCGAAAAGGTCTCATCAAAAACCTTAAAAAAATATAACATGTCAATATATTGTACAGGGTATTTTAGAAGATATAGCTAATTATCAGTAAAATGACATGCAGGTTACTTTATATCTGATTTCATCTATAGTTTCCAGTTGTCGAGTAGATATTACTGATAGAATGACTAGTTCATCCCAATTACTCTGAACACAAGGTATTTTAGGCTCCCGAGAATGGCACGATTTCTACAATGAGATTGCTGCCGTGTAGAAAGCTAGACTAGACTTATTCTCGATTAAGGGGTACATACTAAAGTTAAAACCAGAGCAGCTGTTCACAGACGAAAGAAAAGCTGGAAGACACAAATTCTTGCATTGTCGTAATCCGACACCTCCATAGCGAGTAGGTAGAGATTGAAACTTGAAACGCTGACACACAAGTTCCAGCTTCCTCCCATTTATTTTTTAAGGTTGCAAATGTCGTCATTTCGAATATTGGGAGACCTAAAAGCATTAAAGAAGACGTATCAATTACTTCAATCCCAGGAGAAATAATGGAAAACGATTTAATCACATTATGATTAGTTCCCCACAAAAGAAGAGCTCGGTTTTGCTTGGGTTAACATCAGGCCTATCTCCCTTTCTTATAATTAAATTCCTGAAATCCTCCAAAACTGACTCCGGATTCCCTCCCAAAACTCCATCATCCAAATAAAACACATTAAGTTTTAAGAAAAATTGATCCACAATTGGTTACAGACCTAGACTGAACAGCATTGGTCTAAAAGAATCTCCTTGTTGACATCCCACATCAGATAAAATTGTTGAATTCCCGTAGGTGACGTAAGATGAAGTAGCTTTGGTATAAGAATTCAGATGCACCTTGTTTGACGACCCGTTTACTTCACAAAACGATCTAGTGGCATGAAGAATACTCTCACATCCTCCTTTAGTACCGAATCCCACTTGTTTTGATCGCAGATAAGTACCAATATCTGTTGCATAGTATTTACATGCCAGTTTAGCAACTAGTCTTCTGATGGTATTTCCCACTGCGTTGACCATTGAAGGGTTCACAGATCCCTATAACATTACAGAGCTCAGTAAGGGATTGTAAAAGCTCCGAAGTCCACCTTCTCCTACACTTTCGAGGACAAGTCCTTTAAATGTTGAGGACATAAACCGTCCAATCCTCTTGAAGAACCGTTAGAAAATGAGAAGATAACTGCTGAAACATTAGAACTCGAAATGTGAAGGGAGCTAATCAAAATCATCAGAGGAGAGCTCAGGTAAATTCAGATTGCTTAGAGGAGGATGTTCAGCGCAACATCATTCTATGGGGCTATAGTGTCCGAAGTAGGCAACAATTTAATTGCTCCAAAGATGTCCCCTTCAGCTTCACTATACGATAGAGACGGTCAATTGTAGACATCTTTTCACATTGACATTATTCTTAACAGTTGATGCCAGCGACTTTACTTTCTTGCTGAGCACTCTCAAGGCAATAAAAGAAAAGAAAAGCATGTTCTCCCAAGACTTCTCATTATTAAGCCCATGACTTCCTTAATTAGCGTGGATATCTTATTTGTAGCGACATTCCGGGCTCCTTTAGGCACTCTTTTCAATATTTTAGTCTGAAGTTTGCCATTCTTCAACTTCTCATGAAGGAGAACGTTCGAAACATCTAAAATACTTTGTACAAAGCGCTAAAAGAAGGAAGAAAAATGTACATCTCATTAAGGTTCCATTTGCTTGCGGCGAATTTCAATTCCTTAGTGAAAAACGAAAACAAACGCATTCCTTGTAATAATAACCAACAACCTGTTAACGTTTGAGTTTTGTGTTTATAATTCTGTAATTACAACAAAGCACCACCGTACGTGAATCGAGCATTCGGTCTAGAACAGTCCTGATAGGAAACCCCGCAGAAGACAACTCGCAAGGTAGGAGTAAATATTCACATTGTTAATTAAAACAAATAGAGAATTTCCGATAAAATTTTTTGTGATATTTATTATTGGATATGGCGTGTGCAAAAATTAAATTTAAAAAATACTAAACTGGATGATTTAGTAAATTCACTTAAATCGTAGTCTTTACAAACAATTATGGCTGACCTTAAAACCCAATGTCAGGAACCAAAAACAAATCCAATTATTAATTATCAAATAATGTTTAAATTAGGGTTAGGTAGTATTCCATTAGAAGAAGCAATTATATCGGCGCAAGACGAATTAAATTTCAGGACAAAATCTTATTTCTAGGTTGTACTAAATAGTTGGTATTGCCAGAAGTTGCGGGAAAAAAGTTCTGAGCCTTTTAGAAAGAAGGGAGAATTTATAGATGAAATAAAACTATACAGGTTCCTAATTTTAGGCAAAGTTTTCATCCCTTAATTAGTTGGAGCTTCTTCTGGCCAGTGCGAAATGTGGCTTAAAACTAGCAACCTGTAGTTTCGTTTCATGTATAAATTCTTCCTATTTACAAAAGGGTACAGACGTTTTTTCCCGTAACTTCTGACAATACCAACTACTTATTTATGGTAATTCAAAGACAATTTCAAAACAATAGCTGTTTAATCTATTTTAAAGAAATTTTTTAATGCGCAACCAATATTAAGCTAAAACTTTCAAAAACCAATCTAACCTAATATTAAACTCAACAGCAATAGAAAACAATAAACTAGTTTTAACCAAACTTTTAACTCTTACTTTTAACCTAAGATTGTAAATAAACCACTTTCAAACGTTTTTCGACCCAACCGAAACGTTAACTTGCCCAAACCAACCTAATGTCAGAGATTTCTAACATAAAAAATTATTTTCGAGAAACCAAACCCGAATCAATTATATTCGACGCAAAATCTAATCAGTATTATGCACCCATTAACTTTAATCCACACCAAGACGTAAACGTAAGTAAGTAAACGTAAGTTTTTTAGAAGTAACCTCAACAACCGAATTAATATGACAGAGAGCTTATCGTACATCTGTACATTAAGTTAGGTAACCCACCATTAAAAATTTTAATACACATTTGCAGCGAAATTAACATTATCACCGCAAACGGAACAAGTACGATAAAAACTATGGCAACAATTCCTTGTTTCGATGAACTTAAGGCAACTGACAATTTTAAGTTTATAGTTTTGAACTTTCACAAATTTTTTTACTTACAAAAACATGCTAAAGTCTGTATACTATTGGCGCGGAGTAATAAATCATAATTGCTTGAAATAATTCTTTATTTTCTTGTGAAAGCGATACTTCTACGGTTAAGTAAAAACTAATAAATTCTAACCAAAATACGATCATTGTGCCGCTCTTGCAGCATATCGACCCATCTAGGGTCTGAGAACAATAGTTTAACCTGTGTAAACACGTTGCCATCAGCCCAGGTACTGACGAAACGAGAATCATAGCCGTAGATGTGGGTATTATACCAAAATAAAAAGTAATGGTATATAATACGTAAGAAGTAAAATTTGTAGATTCCACAAAGTAAGGATTGAAACAATAAAAGAAACCACATAATAATTCATATCAAGGTAGATTTTACTATTATAATATATTTACTTACTAAAAATATGATTTTCCAAACGTATCAGGTACCTACGCTACTGCAATACTGGAGATTCAATAATTCTGACAGGTTTATTACTCCGCGCCAATAGTATACTGAGTATAACAAGAAGTAATGTCAATAACTTTTTGTTGCATTATCAAAAAACCAATCAAAATCAAGATGCCACCATGAATTAAACAAATATTCAATTTGACATACCTGGAACCCGATCAAGTCATTATCATAAAAACAAAAAATTGATAGAGTAAAAATAAAAGAGGGAGTATACAAAATAGTTACTGGGCAAATTAACATCATTGGATAAAGAGAAGCCAACCTGAACGATATACACGAAGAAAGAATTGACCCAGAAAATGTAGAACCATTTAACACAACTACCACAAGTTTAAAAAATCTAAACAATCTTGTCGGAACGGACCACATAAACTCAGAAGAAAAAAGGATGATTATAAAAACATGTAGAAAATATATAGAGATTTTTAAAACAATGGGAGAAAATTTAACATCAACAAATTTGACAAAACGTAAAATAATCACGTTGGACGAAGAACCAATCTTTTTAAAAAGCATACTGAACTCGATTTACTAATAAGGAAAAAATGAAAGAACACGTTGAAAAAATGAAAGAACACGTTGAAAAAATGTTAGAAAACGGAATTATCCAACCAACATATCTCCATGGGGATTTCCAGTAGATATAGTGAAAAAGAAAGAAGATGTGTGTGGGAAACAAAAAAGCCAGAATGGTCATCGATTACAGACAATTGAACTACAAAACTATTGATGGCAGAAATTCAATACCCAACATAGAAGATATTCTAGGTAAATTAGAAAGAGCCCGAATTCAGATGGATGAACAATCAAAACAGAAAAGCGCATTCAATACAGATATGGGACATTTTGAATTTAATAGAATGCCGTTCGGACTTGTACCAACTACATTTCAAAGCATGAAAAGATTTTAAAATAATTGATAAATACACACTGTTTGGTTTGTTTAGATGACGTAATTATTTTTTCTTTAAATTTGGAAGTACACTCATGAAATTTAAAACTTGGACACCCCAATTTCTGTAAACAAAAGTTTGCACATTGTAAAGCGGGCTTAAGGGTATCATTTACAATTCTAACAGCAGGTAGTCTCAGCACGGGTTATCTTATAGAAGGACTGTTGAATGAATCATTACACTAAGCACGTTTTAGAAAATAGGTAATTTACGTTGCTTACTTAATTTTTTTCTTTAAAGAATATATTTGAAGGTATCGCTAATTAAACACCATAGCTCGATTAATCATCGAATCAAAATTTTGTTTAAGAAACGTTGCTACAGTTAATTGAAGAAAAGTAAGTGTTGCCGGCAGCTGAAGAGTAGGGCGTGGGTGAGAAAAAGGATCCACCGCTTCTTCAGAACTGTCTTGAATTAATCCGAGGGCGCCATAGTCCTAATGCGTGGATACAAACCTGCTTCCGAACTAAAGAAACAGACGCAACAATCAACCGTAACAAATTAAAGGAGCAATAAATACAATAAAGAGAGAGAGACACAAGTAACCTACAAAACGTTATATTTAATAACACACCATAAAAAAAAGGAACAGAGCACAATTTAAATATATCCCCTTACAACTTAAGTTAATTCTACGAAGCGTATTCGTTCGTACCCATATATATATTCGTACACAAAAGAAGGAAACAATATACAATTAATAGCAATTAATAGCCACTGGCGTTATATAATCTAACAAGATGGCGACGTGACCCCCACCCGTACAATACGAAGGTGTATTTAGTGTTCGCAGTTGCAATATTTAGCGTAAAAAAGTATCGGAGATTTAGGTGTTTCCCCAAAAGAGCGCTCTTCCGTGGTATTACACTTCTACTCTAAAGATCCCCAAGCAATGGTGGGTAAATGAAGCAAGTTCGCGCCTTTACGGTACACATTCGTGTATAGATTGGGCCAGTATATGCGCCACAACAAGTTAATTAATTATATTGTAGTGAATTAACAGAAAAAAATTATAAATACGTGAACAAATACGTTTCGAGTTCCAAAGATTTAACTGCACTTAAGGTGCCAAGACAAGTTGTACTTATTTAGGTGTTACGCTTGAGACGTTTTCGGTAGCAGTGTGACGTCCCGGAGATGGTTTGTTTTCAGCGTAGAAGTATAACTAGAAAGATCTGACCTTATGTTGTAGATAGAGGTTTACGATGTTGACACACAGGAGGAGATACAGATATGTGGTGTCGGTGCCAGCTGCGGCGACCCCTAATTTCGGTAGGATGTCCCGTACTTCAGCAATCTTAACAGCGAACCCCAAGTATGCGACACACGCAGCGACAAGACAATAACAGGTAGAAAGAGATCCCACGATGAATTTAATCAGCCAGGTAATTGGTTTTGTTTAGGCCAAAAGAACCTTTAAAGCCGAGTAATTTTAATCCCGGAGTACTCGCCTTATCTGAAAATTATGCACGGTGTAACGTTGAGGAAGCCATGAAGAATATTTGTCGTACCTGAATGCAATCGAGCGACCATTAGAAGAAATTAGTACACGCATCCGTCCTAAGATAAACTTCGGAAAATCGAGTAATCAATCCTTTCCCCAGCTAAAAATATACCGCTATACATTGAAAGTTTGCAGGGTCCTATACATACCACTAGAAAATTTGACGGAATTACGATTAAGCACTCAGATGAAGGCAAATTTGAATTTCACGTAACACGACGTGATGGTGGTTGTTACAAGGCGGAAATTGAAGAAACCGAAAATGTATTGGCCAATTAGGACAACGCGGAAGTTGAATTCTGGGAATTAAATCCCCAAAAATTTTCGTTAAGGAGCGAATACGGAGAAATGTCGCGTTTACACCTCGACTCCTTGCATTGGGTGTTGCCTAACTCACAGTGACCGTTACAAATTCCCCCCACACAAAACTTCAAGCCCGCGCAGAAGGATAAACATAATCCGCTGCACCATACATAATCCAGAAAATTAACATCCGTAGGTGTTCAGAAAAAAAAAAAAGGAATCTCCAACATGAGCGACATATAACCAAAGATACCCACCCCACACATATAAAAACCTAATGAAACCCAACCCCTAAGAGATAGACGGTTTGTTGAACTAAGAGTAGCTGATCTGATGAAATCTGTTCAAAACTCGCATGAAGCGTTTGGTGTATCCAGCAACAAAGTCAAGCAACGACCAAGAAAAAGAAAAGGATAACACCAAGAGATTGAACGCCCACAAAAACTCGCAATTAGCGATTTCCGAGAAGCAAGGTAAAGAAAACGTGGGTCATCCAACAGTATCTCAACCAACCTTACTAAACCCAGTCAACAGAAAATATTATTATAGTAAAGTTTGAAGTTTGGACAAGCGTCCAGGACAGAGCCCTAAAAACCAATGAAACCCCAACCCAAATTAAAACAATACCACCCTGAATTACCCCAAAATAAGGTACCCTAGGAAAGGTTTAAGGTAAGATAGGAATAAGGATAAGGCTGAAACCCAAATACCAAGAGGTTAGGATAAACCCTAGGAAATTATTAAGATCGGGCATTTCCCTAGCGGCGTGCATGTCGAATGGGTGGCACCAGGCATCACTCCCACCAAGACCCTCGCGAAGGATGGAAACTCGCGTCATTGGGCCCCAGTGAAAATCCACCCCTCGCCATTCACGACCCTTAGTACTGAGCCTTCCCAAAATAAAGTCCTCCCACCCAGGAAAGGATTTAGTCTTGGGCCGATACTCCCGACACCACAAGACTAATGGATATGCAGTTAAAGAGTGCGACTCTGAAAACCGAGGATAAACCCCCCAACCCTATAGCATAATGGAAGAATGAAAGGAAGGATCCCAAAATTTTGCCCAAAAATTTCCAAAAGTAAAAGACTGGAACAAGTCAACAGTTTGAGGTTCTGCAGTGGCTACGGCCAGTGATCCATTGACGGAGGTTAAGGGCGAACGGTTTACCCCTGCGCAAGAAAGAAAGAAGGAACAGATGATAGCAAAGACAAGGAAAAGGGAAATACTCTATCCCTCCTCGAGAGGACAGAGAGCAACAAAACGACGTTCACACAAGACAAGACACATTCAGGTGTCTGAATTCGGCTTTGAAAAGGATTGCCAAACTGGCGAAGACGTACACCAACGAGCCATATAGGAGAGGGCGTTCAATCCGTCACGGGATCGGGAAATCACGGTACTCCCACAACTACGTGAACTCATGAAACTAAGTCTCGAAGCTCGAAATCCAATTCAAGGTCAAATTTTGGTATTATTTACCTGAGAAGGTCCAATCCCTACGTGCCCAACCAACCTACCCATATCACATGGAATTCTAACGAATGTGAACCATTATGGTTCCAGAAAAAAAAAAAAATTTAAATATAACTATGAGCTAACTCAATTAGAACTGAGTCAGTATATCATTAAGCTCGCCGAAGCGGTTTGGTATCTCCCAGAAAAAGAAAAAGAAAACCCAACAATCTTGATGCATTGTCAACAAGAGCAGGAGCACGCTCAACTTGTACTCAAGTCAACAGGCATCCCCAAAAAAAATAAAGCTTCTCAAACCAAAAACAAAAGAACCTGTATCTACGTATATACAGTTCTCGCAGAAAGAAAATAAAGATATACGGGAGAGCACCAAATAAATCAGAGATTTCGATGTAAATCGATCATAATGTCGTGTAGCTAATAGAGCCAGAAACCATCGATAATCTCATTAATAACCAACCTACAGTAAGGCAGAAATAAAAGAAATTTATTCAGCAACAATATAAGAGAAAATACGAACTTCTCCTTACTAGAAAGAAGATAGTCCGAGCAAATTCGTTAGAAACCCGTGGAAAAAAAATAATACAGATATGATAAAATCAGCAAAAGTAAATAGTCAAGTAAAATAAGTCGTGTCCAAGTAGAAATCCAGTCATGAACCGTGTCTTCTAGCTGGCAGTACAAGCAAGTTTACGACGCTTTTTCCGTCTAGGATAAAGTAAAGAGTGATTTAAACAATTAGGCTCCAGCACAGCAAGTTCAGCATTAGCCTCTTCCGAATTCGAGAGAGGTTCTGGCTTAAGGTCTTTCACGTGCCACGTACCTAGTGACTTTCCTAAAGAATCAGCTAGTTCATACGTCCAGGGAGACACGACAGTTTTCACCGTGAACGGGCCTAAGAATTTAGGTGCGAGTTTCGCATTGAAATGCTTCGAAGCGTCGGATAGTTGGAAGTTACGACGCCACACCAGATCACCCACGTTATACTTGACATGTCGGCGGCGTAAGTTATACCTATTTCGGGTAGTTTCATAGGCTTTCCGAAGGCGTTGAAGTATATATTCCTGGATAGCCGCGTAACGTCGAGTAGACACATTATGATCAGGTTCTGAGTCAGTTGGTTCAAGACGTGATTTATTGAAGAGATTGCCAGAGATGACATGTTCACGACCAAATAGAGCAAAGTACGGGGTACATCCAGTCACTTCGTGTTTCGCCGAACGAACTGCACATCCAATGTGAGGGAGCTTCACATCCCATTTCCGCTGGTTGTCCTTAACATAAGACGCTATCATGGTCTTAAGAACGCGATTTATCCGTTCAGCCGGATTTGCTTGCGGATGGTATTTGGCAGTATATAGGATGGTGCAATGATAGTTCTCACACATTTGAGTGAATTCACGACTGCGGAACTGTACTCCGTTGTCAGAAATAAGGTACTGCGGCACTCCAAATAGTAAAAACACCTGTTCTTCCAGGATTTTAGTAACCGCAGCAGCAGTAGCAACACGCATAGCAAAGAAAAGGGCAAATTTAGAAAAACAATCGGCAACCACAAACACGTAACAATTGCCTTTAGAAGAACGAGGAAGCGGCCCAACAATATTGCAACATAAAGTTTGCCACGGTCCCGTAGGACGAGCACGAGGAGCAAACATTCCAGGAGGAGCTGCTTGAGATACCTTATTGGAAGAGCAAGTAGAACAACGGCGGATATAGCGAGCCACGTCTGCACGTAATCGAGGCCAGTAATAATGTTGCAGAATTCTTGCGGTTGTCTTGAGTTACTCCACTAACACTCCTCCCCCCCACCACACACCTTTTTCCCAAAAACCAAAAAAAAAAAAAAAAAAAAAAACACCTCTCTATAAAAAACCACTACCCCCTCTCCCTCCCCCCCCCACCCCTCCCTCCCCCCCACCTCCTCCTTTAAAATTTAATATCATCACCTTTTCTATCCACCAACAACCCCTTTTTATTCACAACTAACCCCCTTTTTCAACTCCAAACAACAAAAATCCTTTTTCCTATTTAATTCAAACCCCAACAAATAATCTTTCAAAAACCAACAACAAACAAAAAAAAAAAAAAAAAACAAACCCCCCCACACCAAAAACAACCCCCCCCCCCCCCCCCCCCCCCCCCCCCCCCCCCCCCCCCCCCCCCCCCACTTTTTCCAGTACTCGAAGATGTTCGTCGAAAGTTGGTGTCGCGATAACAATATCGTCCAGGTAGGCGAAGCAAAACGGTTCCAGCTCTGCACCGATAATTTGGTCGATCAGCCGCTGAGAAGGTTGCAGGAGAATTATGCAGACCGAACGGCATTCTAGTAAATTGGAACAATCCACGATGAGGAACAGTAAAGGCAGTAAGCGGTTTGGATTCAGGAGTTAAAGGAATTTGCCAATAAGCAGAACGAATGTCCAAACTCGAGAGAAATCTAGCATCCCGTAAGCGATCCAAGATAGAAGTGATATACGGCAGAGGATAAGCGTTGCGTTCCGTGACCTGATTTAGCTTCCGATAGTCAATGCAAAACCGATAGGAGTTGTCTTTCTTCCTAACCAAGACCACAGGACTGGACCATGGACTGGTGGATGGCTCTACTACACCTAACTGTAGCATCTTGTCCAGTTCTTCATTGACAATCCGAGATAGTACTGGTGATAGAGGATAGTACCGTTGTTTAATTGGCTCAGCCTTGGTATGGATACTGTGTTGAACGAGCTGGGTACACCCTAGACCAGATGGCTGTAAAGAAAAGCTGGCAGAGATAGCAGCCTCTAGCGAAGACTGTTGCGACCTTGATAAGTCGTCTTTGATGTTCAGCGCACTCGAATGAACCGCATGTCCAACCGCATCAGTACCAAAGGACCAATGACCCTTGCTGAAATCTGGTACGAAGGCCATCGCCTTCCAAAAGTCGATCCCCAATATCAACCCTTGAGAAATCTCAGGAACCACTAAGGTTTCTATTACCTTGGTTTTTCCCTCTAAAGTATACGGAAGAGAAACAACACCCAAAATGGCACATTGTCCACCATTAGCCACGTTACAAAAAGTCGAAGTAGATTTTTTAAGGACACCTTAAGGGACTGAAGCAAATGCCAACCGATACTTCCTAGTATCGTCCTAGAAGATCCTGTATCCAGTAAGGCTTTAAAAGGTATGCCCAGCACTGATACGTTAAGAAAAGGTCGTTCATCACCACGAACGCTAGCAAAAATAAAGTTAAGTAACAATTGTTGAGAGTGGTCTAGATCAGTAAAAGAAGAATCCGAGGTTGAGAGAGAAGTAGAACCTACGACTCGGTCCGAGGGTTCTGACGTGCGTTTCCCTGCGGCGAACATTGGGAGCACTTAGGCTTGGTAACACCTGCCTTTCCACAGCCAAAACAATGAAGGTTCTGTGGGTTTGGACAACGAGGAGAAACATGTCCCGTATTCCCGCAATTCCAGCAACGTACAGGTCCCCTGTAAGAGTTGAGAGGCCTAGAAGGAATAGTCGAAGAGACCGAAGAACAAGAAGAAGTATTCAAAGAAGAAGTTTCTGGAGCGACGTAAGCTAGGTTAGGTTCCAGCAAAGAAGTCACGCGTCTAGTAGGTGGTGGTTTGAAAGATTGGGTTAAGAATTGACTATGCTCAATCTTTTTCCCAAGCGACAATAGATGCGAGATGGTTGAGACATCATGAAGAGCCAAGGCCGTTTGGAAATATGGCGTTAGATTGCGCCTGATTATTCGGATCTGTTGTGGTTCCGATAATGGTTCACTCAACCGTGAGAAAAGGCTTTGCATAGTAGCCAAGTATATCCCAAACCCCTCATGAGCACCCATGGTTCGTGCCTTAATTTCGTCCAGCAATCGATCGTTGTAATCCACCGGAAGAAACTCCGATTGTAGTAAACGCACCACATCCTTCCACGAAGACAGCGATTGTCGATGAGCCCTGAAGAGAAGAAGAGCTTTTCCAGTTAAGAGTTCTGGAGCACCATGAAACAATTGCGTCAGAGAAATTCCCCTAGCCGTGCTTAATTCCTCCAAGCGAGTAAGAAATTCAGAAAGAGATGTTTTACCATCCCCAGAAAAAGTTAAGTTTAGTTTCGCTGTAGCAACAGATTTAGAAAAGTAGGAAGCACTACAAGAGGCAACAGGTGTTGGTTCTGGTTCGACATCAGACTCCGATGATAGTTGGTCAGGTTCACCTTCGTCCTCAGTAACCGTTAATTTAGGACTAGAAGTAACAGCTTGACTGAACCCAAAAGTAGTATGCCGATGCTTCTTGATCATAGAATCAATAGTGTTATGAAGATCGGTAAGAGAAAGTAGAAGAGAATTCCTATTGGCAGCTTGTTCTGTCGAGGTGGCAACCATCAGCTTGCACCTGCGAATAGTATGAGTCCAAAGAGTAGAAAAACGAAGAAATTCCGAAGTTGTGCTGTCACCAGTGAAATTATCAACGAACGTACGAAGCTCCCCTAAAGAGACATTTACCGCAGTTACATCGGTTTCATACTCGATGCTGTATTTAATTTCGGATAAAGATTTTTCCGCTTCCAGCTGAAGAGCACTACGGACCAGTTTCCGAAGACCCTCCACCGAAACGTCAGCACTAAGTCCCCTAGAAGCTAACTCGTATCGCAGTTCGTGTTGTTTAAGGCGATTGACCTCGAATTTCCACACTTTCGGCATTTTAAATAAAATCTCCTAGCTTCCAATACAAAAAAAAAGAATAAACTCGAACCCACAACAACAAGTAAGAAAGAGAAAACAGTATTAAAATACTAACCCTAGAATAATAAAACAATTTTAAGTAAATGTCCTATTACTGATCAAACTGATAGTAATAAGGAAAGCAAGCAATAGCACTAAGTACTAGAGAGAGAGAGAAAATAAAAATTTCCAAAGAGAATCGAACGACAAGTAAAGAAAAATACTCGAGCAACCTTGACTGATAATCCGATTTCACAAAAGAAAGAAACGAGAAGAAAATCGAGCCCCGAAGTTGGGATGCCAATTTCTTGCTACGGTTAATTGAAGAAAAGTAAGTGTTGCCGGCAGCCGAAGAGTAGGGCGTGGGTGAGAAAAAGGATCCACCGCTTCTTCAGAACTGTCTTGAATTAATCCGAGGGCGCCATAGTCCTAATGCGTGGATACAAACCTGCTTCCGAACTAAAGAAACAGACGCAACAATCAACCGTAACAAATTAAAGGAGCAATAAATACAATAAAGAGAGAGAGAGACACAAGTAACCTACAAAACGTTATATTTAATAACACACCATAAAAAAAAGGAACAGAGCACAATTTAAATATATCCCCTTACAATTTAAGTTAATTCTACGAAGCGTATTCGTTCGTACCCATATATATATTCGTACACAAAAGAAGGAAACAATATATAATTAATAGCAAGTTATTAATTTATGTGGTACGCCACTGGCGTTATATAATCTAACAAGATGGCGACGTGACCCCACCCGTACAATACGAAGGTGTATTTAGTGTTCGCAGTTGCAATATTTAGCGTAAAAAAGTATCGGAGATTTAGGTGTTTCCCCAAAAGAGCGCTCTTCCGTGGTATTACACTTCTACTCTAAAGATCCCCAAGCAATGGTGGGTAAATGAAGCAAGTTCGCGCCTTTACGGTACACATTCGTGTATAGATTGGGCCAGTATATGCGCCACAACAAGTTAATTAATTATATTGTAGTGAATTAACAGAAAAAAATTATAAATACGTGAACAAATACGTTTCGAGTTCCAAAGATTTAACTGCACTTAAGGTGCCAAGACAAGTTGTACTTATTTAGGTGTTACGCTTGAGACGTTTTCGGTAGCAGTGTGACGTCCCGGAGATGGTTTGTTTTCAGCGTAGAAGTATAACTAGAAAGATCTGACCTTATGTTGTAGATAGAGGTTTACGATGTTGACACACAGGAGGAGATACAGATATGTGGTGTCGGTGCCAGCTGCGGCGACCCCTAATTTCGGTAGGATGTCCCGTACTTCAGCAATCTTAACAGCGAACCCCAAGTATGCGACACACGCAGCGACAAGACAATAACAGGTAGAAAGAGATCCCACGATGAATTTAATCAGCCAGGTAATTGGTTTTGTTTAGGCCAAAAGAACCTTTAAAGCCGAGTAATTTTAATCCCGGAGTACTCGCCTTATCTGAAAATTATGCACGGTGTAACGTTGAGGAAGCCATGAAGAATATTTGTCGTACCTGAATGCAATCGAGCGACCATTAGAAGAAATTAGTACACGCATCCGTCCTAAGATAAACTTCGGAAAATCGAGTAATCAATCCTTTCCCCAGCTAAAAATATACCGCTATACATTGAAAGTTTGCAGGGTCCTATACATACCACTAGAAAATTTGACGGAATTACGATTAAGCACTCAGATGAAGGCAAATTTGAATTTCACGTAACACGACGTGATGGTGGTTGTTACAAGGCGGAAATTGAAGAAACCGAAAATGTATTGGCCAATTAGGACAACGCGGAAGTTGAATTCTGGGAATTAAATCCCCAAAAATTTTCGTTAAGGAGCGAATACGGAGAAATGTCGCGTTTACACCTCGACTCCTTGCATTGGGTGTTGCCTAACTCACAGTGACCGTTACAATTTTTAAAAAAAAAAAATTAAAATTTTTTTTTAAAAAAAATTAATAAAAAAAAAATTTTTAAAATAAAAAAAAAATTAATTTTTTTTTTTGGGTTTTTTTTTTTTTTTTTTTTTTTAAAAAAATTAAAAATAAATTTTTTTTATTTTTTAAAAAAAATTTTTAAATTTTTTTTATAATTTTTTTTTATAAAAAAATTTTTTTTTTTGTTTTTTTTTTTTTTTTTGTTTAAAAAAAAAAAATAAAAAAAAAAAAAAAGAAATTTTTTTTGTTAAATTTATATTTTTGTTTTTTACAAAAAAAAAAAAAAAAAAAAAAAAAAAAAAAAAAAAAAAAAAAAAAAAAAATTTTAAAAAAAAAAAAAAAAAAAATTTAAAAAATAAAAAGAATTTATTACATAATTATAATTAAGATACCAAGTTATAGTTTAAAATTAAATGAAAACGTTTTTTTTAAATAAAGGTATTACTATATAAATAAATATAAGAAATCAATAATGGGTGTGACCTCCATTATTATTGATACATTCTTGGAGGCGTCTGCTCATTGACGCTATCAAGGTATCAATATAATTAATATTAATCGTTTCCCATGCGGTATCAATGGCTGCAATTAGTGCATTACGGTTTACTGGTATAAAATTTGGCCCTTGTTGTCTTCGGATAACAGCAAGTATTCGAGCCCAAACATTTTCGATAATGTTAAAATCTGGGCTTTTTGCTGGCCAGGGTAACAGCTCCAAGTTATTTGCTTGTATCCAGTTGCGCACAACCTGCGAAGTATAGGGTCATCATATTCCGATAGTTAATTATCGAATGTTCCAAGAAAATATGTGTAAATAGTAAATGGAATCTACTAACGTAACGTTAAGTCGTTAATTATAGTTACATAACTCTCCTTTCATAAGATATAGTTCATATTAATATGCTTATTGTAAAGCTTCGTACACACCTGAACAACAAACCGAGGAACAAACAGAACAACGAACCGAACGGCAATCGGAACATTAATTTGGACGGTGCTATGTACGAATTTTAGAACAGATTTGCAAGTCCTGATTGTTCCACGAACGGTTTGCGGCGTTCCGCAACTTGTCGGTTTTTCTCCGACATCAAAGAAAATGCGCGCGAATGCGTTTGCAGGTTTGGACGAATCTAAACAAAACGGCGAACAAACTTATGCGGGAGAATTAAATTATTTATTTTTTGTCCTCCCTTTTGTGGGTTTGTTGTGTTTTAGGTAATATTATGGAGTTGACAGAAGAAAAATGTTTTAAATTAATCAGTGTTTAAGAATGCAAGAAAAAAATTTCCAAATATTAAAAAAAAGCGAAGTAAATTATAATTTTTATTGTTCTTTGTGCGTAAAAATTTTTGTTTTCCGCAATTTTCTCTTCTCAATAATAAATATATGAACTGAAAACTACTGAAAATAATTATGGAACAGCACAAACGTTCCGTTTGTTGTTCGGATTGTGGAAATCGTAAAAGATTGTTTGTCGTTCTGTTTGACTTTCGGTTCGTTGTTATGTTTGTTGCTCGGTTTGTTGTTCAGGTGTGTACGAAGCTTTACAACTTAAGCAACAATTTTTTGGCGAAAAAAGATTAGTTTGTGATGTAATATTGCTTGTTTAATTTACTTCCGTCATATTGCTCTAAGGGTTGTTACATTGGTCATTAGAAGTATGTAATAAATAAACAATTATGTGTGAAAAATGCCACCTCATCTCGGTGCTGGTTTGAAAGCGCGGATTGTTTTGGAATTAGCGGCGGGCCGTAACGTGCGTGAAGTTTCATGTATGTTAGATATACCAAAAAGCACGGTAGGGTATTACCGAGTAAAACGGAATCTTGAACACACTTTGAAAAGAGCCATTGGAATTAGTAGACCCAAAGTATCTACACGTGCTCAGGATTTCGAGTTGTTTCATTACGTAACAGAACAACCATTTGCTACATACTCTAGGGCTATAGCAAATACACATTTTCCCGAATGCCGTATAACTGCACAAAAAAGATTAAAGGAGATGAAAATAAAGAAGTATAATGCTGCTGCGAAAGAAGTTCTCAGTGACGAAAATATGAGACGTCGTCTGGAATTTGCAAGGCGATATGTGAACGAACCTTTGGAATTTTGGAATCGAGTGATTTTTAGCGACGAAAAAACGTTCAATAGCCGCAACGATGGACCACTAAAAATTTTTAGAATGGAAGGAACTCGTTACGAAAATAATCACATATGTCCTAAAAAACGAAGTGGTTATTTTTCTGTGAATGTGTGGGGTTGAGTTAGCGCGCGGGGTCCAGGAGTTTGTTGGGCTATCGATGGACGTCTTGATTCTGCTGCGTATTTAGATATTTTGGAAACTATTATGAAACCTTCAGTCGAAGTGTTTTATCCAGACAAAGATTATATTTTCCAACAAGTAAGTATTCTTATTTCACTATACTTTCTTCAAAAAATTGTTCGGGATCTGTTGAATTAACATTTTCATAATGTATTTTTGTTGTTAAAGGACAACGCCCCTATTCATACTTCGCGGGTTGTGCGCAATTGGATACGAGAAAATAACTTGGAGCTGTTACCCTGGCCAGCAAAAAGCCCAGATTTTAACATTATCGAAAATGTTTGGGCTCGAATACTTGCTGTTATCCGAAGACAACAAGGGCCAAATTTTATACCAGTAAACCGTAATGCACTAATTGCAGCCATTGATACCGCATGGGAAACGATTAATATTAATTATATTGATACCTTGATAGCGTCAATGAGCAGACGCCTCCAAGAATGTATCAATAATAATGGAGGTCACACCCATTATTGATTTCTTATATTTATATAGTAATACCTTTATTTAAAAAAAAAGTTTTCATTTAATTTTAAACTATAACTTGGTATCTTAATTATAATTATGTAATAAATTCTTGTCAAAAACTAAATATATACGTTGACAATAAGAACTGCCTTAGTTTTTATTTTCACTTTTTATATTAACTATTACATTTTGTAAGGACTAAATATTATGAATAGAGAGTTTAATGATTTTTTTTAATAACTTACAATAATTAGTAGGTTAGATTTATTTAAAAATAAGTAATAATCAGTCAACCCAAATAACCATCTGTAGTTTTTTGATTTAATTTAAAAGTTATTGCTTGTAGAGGTTTTTTAAATCAAAATTATTTCTAATTTTATTTTGTAAACATTTCCTAAACAAAATTTTGATTCGATAATTAATCGAGCTATGGTGTTTAATTAGCGATACCTTCAAATATATTCTTTAAAGAAAAAATTAAGTAAGCAACGTAAATTACCTATTTTCTAAAACGTGCTTAGTGTAATGATTCATTCTACAGTCCTTCTATAAGATAACCCCTGCTGAGACTACCTGCTGTTAGAATTGTAAATGATACCCTTAAGCCCGCTTCACAATGTGCAAACTTTTGTTTACAGAAATTGTGGTGTCCAAGTTTTAAATTTTATGAGTGTACACTGAAAGTCATTTGAAAGAGTATTTCAAAAATTACAACTACACAATCTTAAGTTACAATTAGATAAATGCGAATTTAAACGGAATTTTTAGGACATGCAATCACCAAAGACGGAATTAAACCTAATCAAAAAAATAGAAGCTATTAAAAACTGCCTAATACCACGCAACCCCAAGAGAATTAAAAGATTGTTAGGACTCATAGGATACTATCGAAAATTTATTAGGGACTTTGCAAGAACCACAAGACCTCTAACCCGAATGTTAAAAAAAAATGAAGTCAAGATCGATAAGGATTTTATCCAGTGTGTGGAAAAGTGCAAGACACTTTTAACAAACGATTCAATTCTAAAATACCCTGACATGACTAATGAATTTACAGTAACAACAGATGCCACTAACGAAGCTACAAGCGCTATCTTAACACAAGAAAACCATCCCATCTCTTATGCATCAAAAACTTGGAACGATAGCAAAAATAATTACAGTAAAACAGAGACAGAACTACTGGTAATTGTGTGGGCCACTAAACACTTTTGCCTCTATCTTTATGAAAATAAATTTATCATCGAAACAAATCACAAACCTCTCACTTGGTTATTCTCATTAAAAGATGCCAACTCTAAACTTGTCAAGACCACCTAAAGAAGCTTATATCAACTACGTGTATTTGGAAACTTAGTTGTAAACACGGATGGACCAACAAGTGCCGATATAAAAGAATTAGTCCAAATACTCAATAATCTAACAAGACCCGAACCAGAAGACTACAGTGAAACAGAAACAATACATACATCTAGAGGAGAAATTCAAAAACTATTTTGGAATATTTAACATTATACGTTTCTCAACAAGGTATTTTTTCTAAATTAATAGCGGATAATGACCCCTCCTTCCATAGTAATTTAGTCTCAGAATTTTTTCAAGATCTATAAAATCGAACATCATAAAACTGGTAGAGAAAATTCAAAATCAAATGGTATAGTAACACGTATGTCAGTAATATCATACAATAACAGTATCCACATATCAACCAAATTTACACCTTTCCAAACAACCAACGGAAATAACAAAAATGTTTTACCATTTGACTAAACGATTAATAAAGTGACAGAAGACTACGTAAAGGAGAAAAATAAAACTATGAATATGATTAACCAAAAAGTGAATGAAAATATATTAAAGACTCAAGTTTCGTTTGTTTCTTTTCATTTTATCTTCAAAACTTTTTTCATTTCTTACAATCGGACCACCATACGAGCATTCAGCCTTGATTGAATATATTGCATTAAAAAATTTAATACACAATTTTGCATAAACTAATTACCCGACCAAAAAAACAGGGTTTGCACACATTAAGTACTTTCTATTACTCGAAAGATTTACGCTACATCTCAAAGAAAAGACGGATATACGAATTTTTAAAGAAAATCACGAATATTCCACTTTTTTCCGATTTTTCTCGGAACAACTATAAGATATTTTATACTATTTACAATTACATGGCACATGCGGTATTCTACTATTTTTATGCCAAAAATTTAATTAGTATTGTTTGCTCTATTGACTGGGGTATTAATAATTGATCTTTATCATTAATGACTACATCAATGTTTAAAGTTTCACTAAAGGCATCTTCCACTTCAGCTTTTTTATTTATAACTACTTGGCCATTTGAAAAGTTAACAAGTAAATTATAGTTTAAAATAAAATCCCAACCTTAATATACCGTCAAATGCTGTAGTCTTATCTGGTACTACATAAAATTTGGCATTTACTTCAAAATTCAAAGTTTCCAGAATAATTAATTTTGAACCATTCATCCCTGGATAAACATTGTGATCATTAATATCGGTAATAAATTGGTATTACACAACCCCAAAACCGCTTAAAACCGGAATCCACTATAGCATTTAAATTGTATAAATAATTCACATTATAAATATTGGTTTTAAAACTAAAAGGAATTATATACGGTATTCTGCCAGCCTCCGTCTAAATTACATTAGTAGTACTGTCAGCTGAACTTATTTTTTGGGACAGTCTTTTAACTGATGTTCCATCTTATACATTGAAAATAGCAACTTTTTCCTCGTCGAGGGAATCTGCACGTTTCGATCTTGTGGTTGTTTTGGTAACAGTTAAAGCATCTCTGATTTCTGGCATTGGTCACGAACAGGACTATTTCTTTTGGGCTTTCTTATTGAAATTGGGCACACATTGCTTATTCTATCGCTTATGTGATATTGGATATAACCTCCAGCAATTTAACTTTTGACCTAAAACATTTCCTACAAGCTTGTAACCTGTAACCTTCTCTGTAACCGCTAAACCTTGGGATTAACTTGCATACCTCTTTTTTTAAAATGCCTTCCCTTGGTCATTTAAGCTCTCTTTAAACGAAATAACTGCCCTTACGCTTGATTGACTTGACCAAAGATGTTTATTATAATAAATTCAGAAAACTTACAAAAATAGTTCAAAAATATTAAAACTTTAGAAAACGTTGAATCGAAAACGAGAACCGACAAGCTCGTCAACGATGAGATGGGCTAACGCCGAGGAAACAGAGCCAATTGCAGCCGCATCGATAATAAAAAAAAAATTTATTTCTGAGCGGGACATCTTTTCAATTTTTTCAATTGCATTATTAAATTGTTACTGCAATATTGTTTGTTTTTCTAAATAACAATATCCGCAAAATCATATGACGGCCCTCTAAGGGTTTTTGTACGGTTGTCCTAGCCGAACGACCAAAGGAAACTAGCAACATGTGGGGTTTTTCAAAAGTATTTTTTGTCGTCTATCCAATTTTATTCAAAAAACTGTGAGTTACCATTTTTGTGACGTCATTTCCGTTAAAACCAGAGGTAATACTGGAATGCCGACAGGCTGAAAAGGTGTCCCCCTCAGAAATGAAATTGACGAGTCTGCGTTTTTTTTTAATTATCGATGGGCTGCAATTGGCTCTGCTTCGTTGGTGTTAGCCCACCCAGTATAGTTGCTTAGTAAGGATTGCCAACCTATTATGTACAAACAGTAACATATTAAACGACTCTCTATACAGCAACCAAAAATACACCAATCGTTTTCGATTAGCATTAGTAGAATATTATAGAATGTTATCATTAAGGTAATTAGAGGGGAATATAAATAATGTTGAAATGAAGATTATGTTAAAATCGATACTTGGTGACAAAAAGAAATAATCGGGAAAATCATGTGTGGTGGTGTGAAAAAATTACATTTCAATTATTTCTTATACAGCTCCAGGTTGTGATCGTGGAAAAACCCAAATTAGATTGTAGGAAATTAAAAAAGAAAAATATCAATAACAAACAATTTTACACACAAACTTATGCCACTTCTTCATTCATTTGTGATAATTTGAACCAATCAGTGCAGAGACCACTTTACACTATGTAAATTTATATAAGCACAAAAATTCAATAATAGTTTATTCGTAATAAAATAAACCAAATAAATTCCAATAAATAGACATTTCTAATATTTGGTATGTATTACAATTGTCGCGCATACTACATAACCCCACATAACCTAAAAGTTGTGGTAACAACTTTGTTGCGCTGGTAATTTTCTATTGTAGTGCACTGAACTGTAAACTTTTTTTATAAAATGTAGAAGAATACATAAATAACGTAACGACTTCGTATGTAAAATGTATTGATAAATTAAGTACTGAACTCTCAGAAATAACAAAAGGAACATTTATAAAATTCCTACAATTGCTTTCCACCAAATAGCGAAAGACCAAATCAAATTACTTAAAGTACAAATCTGCATTTCAAATTAAACAAAATTTTATACAAATTATTAAGCAATTGTAGCACATTATGAGAGTTAATTTAGAGCATTCTTACTTAAAAAAAAACTTAATTTTGTATTTTGATGTTTATATTTAACTTTATGAATCAGATTCAGATAAAGAAGAGTAATTCCTCAAATGAATTATTAACGGTTCCACGATGTTGCCAATTGCAATGTCGACTTGCCACATTCCTTTCCTTTTCAGCTTGTGCATGACAAATGGCGTTTTTCTAATTGTTTGCAGAAATATTTTCTATAGTTCGTCAAAATAATTGGTGAAGATCTTTCATTATAAATGTTATATATTTCCTTGTAATTTGTAAAAATCAGTTTTCGAAAACTTCCCCGAGATGATAATTTCCAGTTTTGTTTAGTTCAAAACATAGCAAACCATTTTCAACAAATTCATCCTCAGATCCTATGTGCAGTATTATAAGACGACTTCCCTTGCCCGAAGAGTTTTTTAATCCCGTTGTTAATCATCGATGTTATTTAAAATTACTCGTGGTCTACGGTAAACTTTTGGTGCCTGAAGTTCGTGTTTTTCTTGGTATTCGTAGAGAATTTTAAATACCCTAGAAACACTAATACCTAAATTGTAATCGTTAGATAAGTTTTAATAACACCTTCAAAATTACCTGCTGCTTTTGCAGTAAACTCAACAACTTGTGTCTTAGAGTTATCGGGGTGCTCTTCACTGCTAGCTTTAAAGATATTCACAATGTGTTTCTTGTCGTAAACCGACAAATGGCGGGCTGATAGTTTCTTTGGTGGAGAAAGAGCTGCAGCTTAATTCATAATTAAACGACATTAATTATAACATAAAAATAAAAATTTTTATCAAATATATTAAGCTTATTAAGTTTATTCAATCACTGATTTCTCTACGTACTTGAATATAAACACTAATGTACAGCAAAATATTGAAAAATACTGTTTGTAAATGGAAAGGAGTGGCTTAACTCCGTGTAGTAGCTGAACGTATTATACTACCAATCTTACCTCTCTGAAAACTCAAGTTTTTTCGTGCAGAGTGCAATAAAATAAAGTCTGAAAACTTTTTCGAACGACCATCTAGGCAGTTAATTACCCTCGAGCGTAAATAAATATGTTGTCACAATATTTTTTTCAAAGGCTTTATATTTCATCCGTATTATTAGTGGTCTATGATATTTTTTGGATAAAGTCCTTGGAGTCCCAAAATCTTTCCTCATTTTTCTCTTTTGGACTCTACTTATTACAATATCACAAACTGATGCATAAGGTATTTTTTGTCATTTTGGCATTGTTTTGTGTGTTTCCACTATTGCTTTGTTCCGCTTTCACATAGTTAGAAATACTCAAAATTATAGTTTTAGATAGAATTACCAGATATTTGAGACGATGCTTTTCAGAAGTACCATCATTATTTGACGTGCAGGGCTGTTCATTGTTCATTATTTAATTATTAGTGCACTTATCACTATCACTGTTTAAAATTGCAACATCTTCGTCGTTGTTTTAATTTCCATTGTATTCCTCCACATTATAAAGAATATAAAACTATAAATCAACATAAATTAAAAATTTAATAAAAGAAAGTTACATAGATACCTTAAAAAAGGAAGAATGGAAAGTTTAAAAAACTGATTTTATAGGTAGTAACTTGGTTATAATTAAACAACAAGAAAACCACAACCGCTTATTAAACACCATTAGGCAAGACAAAAGTACTTTTCAAAATCAGCTTCTCTCAATTTGAATCACCCTAATACCAATCAACAATAGATAAACAAAACCATTAGTACCTGGAGAAAGTTTAAATAAGAGATAATAAGCTTTTGTTAAATTGGTAAGTTTAGGTTGAAGGGTTATACAAGAATTAAAGTAGACACTGTGCAACAAGGGATTTGTTTATACTTTTTTATAGTAGTAGGCCATGCATTCAAACAATCCTATGGCAATTTTTTCGCGCAGCTGTCAAAAGTTTGCATTTTTATTGAATTTAAATTTTTCGATTATAAGGTCATTATATTTAGGACAAAATGACTACAAAGCGCCAGTGTAGATATTCAAGTGACATTTTTTGTAATATGTGCGGTCTTTACATTGCTCCGAAACAAGTGAAACATCAAATTGTCCCTGAAACCAAAATTACAGCTGTTTATAAAGCATTTTTGGTATGTCTGATTCACATCAGAACGTTTCATGTTTCATGCGATAGTTGCTGTTCAACTTTGGAGGCATGGTATCGTGGATCTGGCAGAAAATGCCATTTAGAAAGCTAATAATATGGAGAAAGCCCACTCATCATTCAAATGATTGTTACTTTGGTCTAATCGACCTATCATGCTACAAAAAACCATCTTTCAAACAAAAATTAAGTATCCAGATTTTCGATCAAGAAGTGCTCCTGTACTAAATAGCAATGACTTTCCGTTTCTCTTGTACCACTTAACTGAAGCATCTACCTCAACTTTGCTACAACATTTCTCATCAGAAAAACATGTTAAGTTAGGAACTAGGGACAAAACGTTCAAGCCAGATAATAAACTCCATCTTGTAACTCAAGCTGATTTGAATGATCTTGTGAGAGATTTGGATTTGACCAAAGAAAAAGCTGAATTATTGGGGTCACGTCTAAAGTAGAGTAATTTATTGGACAAAGAATGTGAAACTTCCGTTTATAGAAAACGACATCAACACTTTTCACAATTTTTTGCTACTGATGGTGCTCCGTGCTACTGTACCAATGTTGGTCTTTTTTAAGGAAATGGGTTTCACTCATAAGCCTGATTAAATGACGTCTTTTTATAGACAGATCTTCGAAGAGTCTGAAAGTAGCCCTTTTGCATAACGGGAACAAATTTCCTTTTATTCCAGTTACCCATTCTGTTAATTTTAAAGAAAACTATAAAAATGTAAAAAATTTGTTGGAAAAGATGAAATGTCTGCGGCGATTTCAAAATGTTAAATTTCTATCTTAGGTTTCAAGGTTACACCAAATATTCCTGCATTTTGTGTCTTTGGGATAGTCATGCTGATAAAGAGCACTGTTTAAAACGTGAATAGCTCCTAAGAAGTAAACTAATTCCGGAAAAACACAATGTCCTCAATCTACCGCTTGTTTTCAAAGAAAACATTCTGTTACCGCCTCTTCTAATTAAATTAGGAGTAGTCAAACAGTTTGTCAAAGCATTAAATAAACAGCCAGATGCATTTCTTTACATCCAAGGGACGTTTCCAATGCGAAAGTTGAGGGTGGAATATTCACGGGTCCACAAATCAGGAAAATGCTAGCCTTGAAATATCTAGAATCAAAAATAAGTAATGTAGAAAAAGACGCTTAGACTAGTTTTCGGAAAGTAGAGTTGACGGTTTTATAGACAATAAAAAGAGTACAAACTACAAAGAACTCATAGAATTTGATACAAGGGTTTTAAAAATTTAAAGTTCAGGATGTCTATTAAAGTGATGTAAGTGAAGAACACGGAGAAAAGTTTCATCAAGGTATTCTGATGATAAAAAAACGTTATGAATGGAAACGGAACGCGGAAATACTGGGAGTCTACATATGGACCTTGCTGCGAGAGAGTAATTTACTTTGTAAAAGAAAAAATAGATTTTATGTTGATTTTTTAATAAGTGAAATGTGTGTCTTACGACATCTCGTGTAATAGGGACACGTATAAATAGTAAAAACTAAGTAATGTCAACAGATAAATGTATAGAATGTTTAAATGAAAATAAACATTTAATCGTCGTTAGAGTTATCTGTTGGTATTACTTAGTTTGTACTATTTACACATGTCCCTGTTACACGAGATGTTATAAGACATACATTTCACTTATGTTCATTGCTCCACGAGAGTTTAAAAGACCAACCGTCTTCTTGTACAGTTGTTGTATACCGCACTTAAGTATACACCTCTGATAAGCTCATAATAAGAGCAAAATGCGCATCAGGTGTTCTTTCGTGCGTGTATGCTACTGTACAGAAATACTTCGCTTTATCGGCACAAGTGTGTTATGCATTCTAAGTTATCGCTTAGATAACGATTTGCATTTATACATTCAATCGTCGTTACAGTTATCTGTTGGCATTACTTAGTTTCATTTTTAACCGTGTTTTTTAGCATGTATTCTGTATTTGTTGTTTTAAAATATTTCGTTTGGTTTTAATTTTTCGACATATTTGATTTAACGTTGTAACCTAATTTAGTCAAAAAAAATTATACTGTAAGTTTCAAAAACGAAAAGCTAGCAGGCTAAAACTTATTTATCAAAAATATCTAATGGTGCTAAATAAAAAAATGTAAAGAAATTCCCACAAACAAACAAACAGTTGAAATTTGTTGCACAGTGAGATTAAAGGGCTCTTCCAATACTTTTAAGTTTAACTAGTTATTTACTCATGTAATGTGAAAAGTTAGGTTAATCATCTGGGTCATTTAATAATTCTTATGACAACACCATTACGATGTTTAATAAATTTATTCTTATAAGGAACAGTGTCCTAGTGCGCAAATACATTGAGAAAGAATTTTTTATAGAATATTTGAATTTTGGATATTCTTTATCTGAAATACAGATACCCCGTGGGACAGCAAAACGTTTATTCAATTATATCAAAAGGAGGTTATTTAATTTGAATGTTCTTGAGTTTGTAATAACTAATATTTTTACGATACCAAAAAAGACTTTTATGTTATTAGTTTGAACAACCCGTTTTATACATATAAGATAAAAGCGTTATAGCTCTAAATTGCCAGTGCTTTAATAACATGTAAACCGTTTTATAAGAATAAATATCAAGTCGACTTGAATCAAATTTTTGGTAATATAAGATTAATTAGTTTGTCTTATAGACTTAAATACGCAGGGTTATAGATTTAAATATTCCGTTGTATAAACTAAAACCGATTATTCTATAAAATTCATCATGCTGTAGTATACTTTTACAATACGACATCGTACTACCTGGAATACCCAATCCTTTTAGATCGAATACTTTGAACAATTAATTTAAATGTTCCTCGTATACACATATAAACAATTATTTATGTAAAAATTATATTCTGGTTTTCTTCTTTTCGACATAAAGATGTAAGGTTCTTTCCAATCCATTTTAGAGAACCTATTTGAATTCATTTTATAATTTCTTGATTTTGGATGTATTCCTTACTTAAATATGAAAATACGCGATTGAATCTCTACCTTATTGATATATGATCAAAGAAACTTATGTTTACGCATTTTGGCAGGGTAAAAAATAAAAAGCATACTTAATTTTATATTTTTTATTTAATTAATATGAAAGACGCACTCCGAAACGACAATATACTACAAAAATCTAAAGTATATAATATTAGGATAGATAAAATATGTATATAATATTGTTAAGTACGTATAGTCTAATAAATAATAAAACCAATCAGCTCTTACTAAAGGCCTCGAGTGCAACTTTAACAGTCGCAAGAAAAAGTCGCCTTACAACTCTATTTGATTTAACAAAATGTAAAACAAAACGTCAAACGAATTACAATAATTTTAAAAGTTTTGGAAGTTTTAGGGGCTGGCGAACTAAACAATGGTGTTCTCAATCAGTTTATGTGAAAAGTGAGTTTCTATTGTCTATTCACGCAAGGGCTTAAACACTGGTGCATAAAAAACTAAATTTATACAAGATTAATTGAAAAAAAGATACTATTACATGTATGAATCTTTTACATGATAACATCAGACAAAATGGATCGCTTTAGAAAGAATAACATAATCATATAAGCTCGAGACTGATTAAAATCCATAACGGAAGTATTAGATTTAAGATGATCTCTACATTTTGTTAGAAATTTTAGCCGTGGCCCGACTTTAGGGATCAACAATGTAGCCCAGGGAACATACAGTTTAACGTTCAACAAATTAGAGACAAGCTGAAATTTGACATAATGCTTTATTTTGAAGTGCTTTAAAGTCCCTGAAACCCCTACGCTGATTGGTTGAGCCCGTCACCCCGAAACCACCCCTTAAATGGGGTAAAATCCGACTTTTTGAACATTTTTCTTATTTACTCTAAAACTAAGCCTTTCAACTAAAAATGTCAAGAGAGAAAAATTGTTTAGAATTAAATTTTCTATCAGATAGGTATAAACCAAATTGTGTTCAGTGGCACGAATTTTGGGTACTTAATATAAGAGATTTTTCTAAAAATACTACTTTTCAATACAGTGACCGCATAAATGATGCTTTTATTTTTTAAACAATTTTATATATCACGATAAAATGTTTAAGGAACATGCATGTCAGACCAGAGTATATATATTTTGACTTATTTTTTTGTTATGTGTCAAAGTGACAGTTAGGCGCCACTTTGAAAAAAAATAAATGGAAAGAGGAATCGAGTAATACCTCATTTGAAAGGCCTTCTTGTTCTCTTTTCATCCCCAAAGTTTGTAGTCTCTGTCATTTTTTTAAACAATGTTTTGGCAAAAAATTATATATTATGTACAAAGGGGTCAAAAAATATAAAGGGTGTTTCATTCCATCATTGATGCGGTCACTGTATATACCTTAAAACCACGAATGTCGTTAAAAAATGCTCATAATTTTTAATGAAAAATGCACTGTTTATTAATGTATAGGAATTAGGCATACAATAAAATACTATCGTCATTTATGGAGTATGTAATCTGAGAGGGATATAATTATTCTTATTACAAGAAATAGACCTAGACGTTTAATAAATTATGCAAATAAAAACACTAATTTAGAACTTAAATGGAGTCTTCATCGACGTTGATATTGGTTGGGTTCATGCAAGTAATACCATTACATTGCCCACATGCCATAGAGCAGCTAAGACCCATTCGCTTACATGTGCATGCTTTTTTACAGCCCCCTGATGAGCAATTGCAAAATATTTTTTCCAAAACCCATGTAGGGGCGATAGCTTGGTCCAAATAAATAAGATTCATCTCCCGATTTTGTATGCTCCAACCCCAATCTTGCGGTGGTAAATTGTTGCCTAACCAGGCCTGTACCTGCAATTAAAATTCTAGATATTTAAATGCATGTAAAAATATGTTGATAAAGTATGTATCTGACTTCGTCCAAATCTGTGGTTTTTGGTTCATTTTTCACATATGCTGCTATAAGAAGTTGAGATGTAACTTCTTCTAACTTCTCTTTGGTAGTATGGGCATTATAAAATTCTTTTAATATTTTTAATAACTTCTTCTTTTGGATGATGTTCACCAAATTATTTTTCCCTTTATTAAACATAGCAGAAGTTGTATCACAACCAGATATAGCATGTACACTAAGAATTACATCCTTGAGGTCTCCCAATTTTGTTGTAAGGCCGATATATCAGTTACTTTATTTGGTTTCGATGATTTTCCGGACCGAATCATAAACATTTTCTTCTCACAATAATGAATTAGTAACACCATAACGTCCGTATCATCACTAATTACTGCTACCGCACCTTCGGGAAAATTGACACTCATTGTGACTACTGTAGTTACTATAAGAGTATCGGCATCACCATTAGCAAATATAACATTGATTCCATTTTCGATCAACATTTCACCAAGAGCACGTATGAAGTTGCTTTTATTGGTGCTGTTCGATAAAAATCTGCTTTTGGTAACTTCACTGCAGAAAGATTTGAAAAAGATACAATTGGTACCATTTTTTTACCGGAAGACCTGCGATTTTGCTCCAAATTTTTAGTCTGTATTTCTTCATAGCCGTCAAAAACAACAGTTACATTCTGCCCATAATGATATTTTAAATAATTGTGGTATTGAGAAAATAGGTCTAAAAATATTGCTGGATTTTGCCAGACAACTTTATGGAGCAAGTGCCCTCCATCTATAACGTATCCTGTGATGGAATCTCGATTCTCAAGCAATGGCGGTTGAAGTTTATCAAAAATGTTGTACAATGCTGATTTCGTGGTTTTTCGCAATGATCCGTTATCGAACAAACAAGGGGAACTAGAAGCTAATTCATACTTAAAGCAGTTTTTAATCTCTTCAGGACTTGATGAAGAGCAAAGTATTCTACTGAATAGAAGAGCAGGATCCACAGTTATTTGCTCGTTCCTAATTTTTACTGAAGAAATTCCGGATAGTGTGATTTAACTTTATCATTCCGTTTAAGACGTAAGACATTATAGTTGGTACCAATAATTCTACTTATAACCTTTTCGCCTATTTCTGCAGCTTGGTCGCAGTTGACGTCACAATTGGCCACCACGCCGGAACTAATTGACATTAACTGTTTTATGTTAGGATTAAACGGATTTCTCATCTCGAACCAATCACATAGTTTGTGTAAATCTTGTTGGTCCCGTTCTATTCGTGAAGATCGTAACTCTACGTGTTGCTCGGTTGATACTGAAATTATTCCTGAGAAATTTTCTAAAGCTTCACTTACTTGAAGGCATTGGGGCATTCCACTTATCCAGCGAGATAATGTACTGTCTGTAATTCCTCTTCCGTGAGTCAAACCTCCAGAAGTCTTCATACGTCGCATAAGTTCTTGCTCAATTATCATATCCAATGGCGTCCCAGACCAATGCTTATCATTTCTACGAACTACATGACAATCTTCTTAGGTCAATTTTTGTAATCTTCTGGATGCATACTATTTCTACAAGCTAACATATTCTGAACATAAAGATGACAACTTTTTGCATAAGGCAAATGTCCTGCTGCATGGAAATATGGTAGCATGGAGCTAGAACAATATAAGTGTAAGTCCCAATCGGCAGTTCTATCTGCTTTGATTGTCATTTTCTAAATCTCTACTTGATTCCAATATTGGCACCATAATTTTGCAGTCCGACTGGAAACTTCTGTTGTTTTAAAATGTTTTCAAAATTACTTAGTAGCTCGTTTAAAATCACATGGTCGTTGATATTTTCTATTTCATAAGCCGGGTCGTACAGTTCTTTCAAATAAGTGTTAGAATATTCAGGACCACTACCATTTTTGGACAATAGCAGCTGTGTTAATGCAGATTGGGTAAGCAGATGGGCACGTAATGCCCTCGAATAAGCATGACCACTGATTAAATGCGGTATACTATTTGCGGCGTAAATTGTAGTCCACAATTCTTCGAGTCCAGATCCTGTATATAACTTAAGTGCAAACATCAATGACGAGTAAATAGCAGTAGGGTTACTTGGATCCAAATTAACAAAAGGCAACGGTACTACTTTACTAACCTCTTGTAAACCCTTACTTTGGATTTTCGCAGACATATATCCTTGCCAGGAAGCATTTGGTTCAAAGTTATTCATTTGGCCATGTGCCCAAAGACAATTTAACAAAGTGGACACACGAAGACTTTCAGGTTTTAACACACAAAGTTTTTCAACCTTGATTCTGCTTAACCCATGGGTTGGTGGCTTATGATAAGCTAAGACAGGTGCTGTTCCAAATTGTCCCACCTGCAACTGATTTCTAGGCGTTTTCTCTAAAGGATCTATCGATTTATAGTGAATAACAAAACCCAGAGCATGCAAAATGGAAATTAAATCTTTAGAACCAAATTTTCGGTGAAGATGAATGCCCAAACCCAAGAGCACCGGAGACATATAGGACTTAGGACGTATAATATTAATTATGGCATTAGATAGACTTACCATTTTGCGCTCAGTTGTTGACTTCTCTTTATCAAATGATGTCTGGTTAAATTAAATAAAATTCCAGATTTGATGGATATTTATTCATTTCATAAACTTGTCCTCTTATATCTTCTCGTAATATTTTTGCTGCAGCTGTTATAATTCTAACTCGTTCTGATTCCTCATCTCTGTTTCTAGAATTGTACCATTGATCACTTATTATCTTCTCGGCGTATTCTTTAAATGTCAATATTAGGTTTTTCCCTACTTGTGCTGTATGGATTCTATCTTGATAGCAGGCAGTTAACATTTCTTTTAAGTAGGTTTTACTCCACATGCAATTTTTTGTTCAGCAAGTAGAGAGCTTTCCATTTTTTCGTGCAATTCATTTAAAGAAAATTGACAAATATCGAGATTGCCGTCTATAAAACTGCATGGCGATGTAAATGCTTCATTACATACCTTCTCAGATGGTCTTCCAGGTAGAATATGTTTTAATGGTCTAAAAAATTATCATGACATAATTTGTGGTAACGTCCTTCGGCAGCGACCAAGTCAATGGATGAATTTATCCTAGTATACACTTGACGGGCTAATTCATTATTCTGGACACCACATTGTCGTTCAATATTGTTCTTAATTTGTAATGTAGTCACTACTCTAAATGTCCTGTTACTTTTTTTGTTAGCAGATTTATTACACTCTTCAGTACAAAATAGACACTGTGTTTTAAAATTGAATTTCTCATTCGACCTTAGAAGGGTGCCTGAAGAAGTACTACTGCACTGTGAAGAGTCAATGCTTTCCAAACTTTTCTTTTCGATAAATAAAGTTTCCGACACTTTTCGTGGATTCTAACCGTTGTAGCATTCTCAATTGTCTTCCATATGTCATCTTCAAGATATTTACTTTTTTCAATTAATGTCTTTTTACCTCTAGTGACAATAACTGCCTCAGCAGTCGACAAAGATAAATTGCAAATCACACAGACGTACGCCATATTTGCAAAACACTATAAAAGAACTAAAATATCAAGCAGGCACTGCAGGCAGGCACGCACGCGCTCGCGAATCGCTCGATGTGTTGGAAAATTCGAGCCGCTAACTGTTGGGAAGGGGTGGTTGCTAAGAGCACCACAAAAAATAATAAATTATAAGTTATTCTTTACTCCTGTGTCGTTTAAAAATATCATATTATTAACAAACCTATTTTAGTATTTTTATAGTTTATTTTACAAGTACCCATATAAAACCTTTACAAAAATTTATTACCCGCCACTGCTAATTTAAACTTTTACAAAATAAATAAATCTAAATGGTTAAATTTATAATCTTCAACTTTTGGGGTTTTTCTTTCTAAAGAGCTTTATTTCAGAGTTTTAAATAAATAAGTGGAATTTTTAGAAAAATCTCTTATATTAAGTACCCAAAATTCGCGCCACTGAACATCTAACAAAATTTTGTTTATACCTATCTGATAGGAAATTTGATTCTAAACAATTTTTCTCTTTTGACATTTTTTGTTTAAAGGCATAGTTTTAGAGTAAATAAGAAAAATGTTCAAAAAGTCAGATTTTACCCCATTTAAGGGGTGGTTTCGGGGTGACGGGCTCAACCAATCAGCGTAGGGGTTTCAGGGACTTCAAAGCACTTCAAAATAAAGCATCATGCCAAATTTCAGCTTGTCTCTAATTTGTTGAACGTTACCCATAAAAACGAAGGATATGCCCTGGCCTAATGTTATTGTAGCTTCATCGAGAATTTTGAATAACTCTTCATCTATTTCTTCATCTGCAATAGTAAACATTTTACTACAAAAAAAGCAGTATTTGGCATCAACGTTTAAAAAAATAATGTTTTTTAAATTTAAATTATCTAACGCGCGTATCTTTTCGGTTTTGTGCTTCCCTGAATTATATACTGAAATTTTTTATAGTGCACGATCAAATCATTGGTAAATATTGAAACTCCAAAGTTTTACAATCAATGTTGAAATGATTGTATTATTTACTTTCAAGACAAACTCTCAAACATGTCGATCTTATTTTTTAAATAGCGAACTTTATGACAAAAATTTCATCTATGACGTCACGTAGTTTTTTAACGTTTACGTCCTCACGGGTTTTTAACGACAATCCCAATGTTTTTTACTTTTTCCGTAGGACAAAGTACTTTAAATGTTGATAAAAAATGGGCGACTTACATACATTTCTTAAAAAAATTATGTAATATTTTTAAAATAAACGTAACTTTAAAATAAAACCAGAGACATTTTATTTTGAATTAATTTTGTGTTTCGAGTAACAATTTTTTTCACTTTTCTAGAATGTGAACAATTGGTTTTACAGAAATGCAACAAAAACATTGAGGTTGTCATTTAAAAAAACGTACGCATACGTTACGAGTATATAATTGTAATAACTGCAAATTGCAATCCACTAAAATGTTTTGGTTTGGTTTGGTCATCGCCTTCTTACTTTGCCTTTGGAGATCATAATTGTTATTCAAAAGGTTACAGTTTACAGAAAAAAATTTGTGGGCGAAGCAAGAAGGCTTTTCAAAACCAAAACATTTTAGTGGATCGCATCTTGCAGTTATTACAATTATTTGCAACTTCCTCGCACAGATTGTCCTAATAAAACAGATTTTGTCAAACATTTTAATGATTATAATCGTTGATAAGTATAAATCACGCGCGGTCTGCTCATCAAATTTGGATTTATTTCTGGTGTTCAGTGGAAAAAGCATCACAAGTATGAGAACTTATATAATCATCTCGATATTCATTGATTCAATGGTAGGTATAATGCGCAATATGAAAATGGTGGAATTTTGATTTCTAGTGCATGGTTTGATATTTCACAAATATAACAAAAAAAGAGTCGATTTTAATTGTACTTACTTAAAAATCGTTGAATGTAAATATGGCGGTCATCGTCTTCAAACAAGTCTTTTAAAAATCCATGACTCACTTAATATATGCACTAACCATTAATTATAAAATTGGCACTACCTGTGGCACTATTATAACCCTCGTACAAATGTGCTGGTGACAATTTATTGTATAGAACATTGAGCCGCAGACGTAGCAAATGCAGATTGCACCAGTTTAGAAATTTAACGCGGCGATTCAGCAAAACAAAAATATTCCGATTACATTTCGTTACTTTTCGACTGAATAAAATATTATTAATAAAAAAGTACATATTTAAATTTATCACCTTAGTAATATAAGGTAAATGGATTGTTGTATAGAGTGTATCTGAAAGAGTCTAAAAACATTAGCGGTTTCATCATATACGATATCTATTTGCAGTTACAATTTTTTTTTTGATACCAAAAACTCAATAATTTGAACTCTTAGGTTTTTTATTTGAATAGAATGTTTTTTTAACTCTAATAATGCATCGTATAGATTCTATGTGAAATTCAGATACTTATTATGCAACTTCGTCTTGAACAACAGTCGTATAAACCAATTTTTCACCGTATATGACTGTCCGCGGCCCTGGCCAGCCAGACGCATGCCGAGACCATTGCTGGTTTCAATTTTACAGTCCGGTTGTCCCAAACTTGTTAAAAAGCGCAGATGTCATAAAAACGGTATATTTATTTCCAAACTATACTTGAATAACATATCAAAATCATTTTTTACCCACCTTCGGCAATGTAAATAATCCCTATTGACTGATTTAATATTGTAAACAAAACTTTTTTTTAGACTTACTCGGTTATCATGTTTACAAAGTCTGTATACTATTGGCGCGGAGTAATAAATCATAATTGCTTGAAATAATTCTTTATTTTCTTGTGAAAGCGGTACTTCTACGGTTAAGTAAAAACCAATAAATTCTAACCAAAATACGATCATTGTGCCGCTCTTGCAGCATATCAACCCATCTAGGGTCTGAGAACAATAGTTTAATCTGTGTAAACACGTTGCCATCAGCCCAGGTACTGACGAAACGAGAATCATAGCCGTAGATGTGGGTATTATACCAAGATACAAAAATAATGGTATATAATACGTAAGAAGTAAAATTTGTAATGTGATCTACTATACAAATAAAATAAATAACATATAAATAATATATGACATAAATATAAAATAAAATAGTAATGCAGATATCGTCAGTACATTTATTACAATTACAATTAATTTGCGGGGACCGATTTTAGGCATCAAAAAGTAAATTTGGCTCAATTATAAAATTATGTGGTTGTCATGGAAACTTATCAAAATGAATAGATAAAAGTAACAGGCATAAAAATGTTCATTTAAATAACAAGACATTAGTAGGTAAAATAGGTATATTTAAAAATAACTGACAATACTCACTCATGGTTACAATAAATGGTGTTTAGAGAGTAGAACACTGTTTCAGGCACATTACGCTTGGTCATTTAACTTTCTTCCTCGTCTGAAATTTCCATTTCGGAATCAGAATCGCTGTGTTTACTGATATAATAATTGGCTCCAATGTTATCTCTACTAAATTATCCAGTTGCCAACATTTGTCTTTTTCCTGACATGAGATACACAGTTCTTCCATTTTTTAGGTGTTACTTTGTTTAATGCATTTTCCAGAAGTTTTTTCACGTCGTCGAGTTTAAAAGTGGTATTGTTACGAGCGACGTCACCTTTTACTTGAGCCCAAACCAACTCTATAGGATTCAGCTCACAATGGTAAGGTGGTAAACGCAGTACTTCAATGCCCCGATTCTTTGCCATTTCGTCAATAACATGACGTATATACTTATTCTTATGAACTTTAACAATATCCAATAATTCTCTTTTCACCATGTCATCCTCAAAAGTTATATTCTTAACAGATAACCAATCTATAATTTCTGCTTTCCTCCAAGCGCTGGTAGGTAAATTTTCGTATCTTCGTGAGTGGTAGCTGGCGTTGTCCATAACTATTATAGATCCTTGGGGTATCAAATCTAGCATCTGCTCAAAATATTCTTCAAACACATTAGCATTCATGTCTTCGTGGTAGTCGCCAGTTTTTTTGATTCGAATTCTAACAAACCACCATCTACAAAGCCATCTTCATTGCCAATATGAGTAATAATTAACCGTGTTCCTTTCCCAGAAGGCGGTCAAAATCCTGTCGATAGCCCTTCTATAAATCCTTGTCGAGCACTCGTAACGGTATTATCATGCCATGTTTTTTACGGTATGTCCTGCATTGATCCAGGTTTCATCCAAATAGAATATACGCCTGCCTTCACGCCTATATTTTCTTATTTCCCGAAGATAATTTCTCCTCCATGTAATAATCTCTTGTTTTTCAATTAAAACGGATCTTCTATTTATCTTCTCCCAAGTAAACTTCAACTTGCGAAGAAGTTTCCACAGTGTTCTACGACTCATTTGGGGTAGATTTTCATCCTCATTTACTGCTAGTAAAATCTTATCGATTGTAGGAATCTCTTTCCGTAAGTAGAACGAGTGAACCTTTCTACGGACAGAATTCCTCATTGCATCATCTAATTCCATCGGGCGCCGACCAGGAGATGGAAGTGGGTGAAGCACTTGTCCCAAATTTTTCTTTCCCTCACTAGTTTATAAATGGTGGATTTTGATATTCCCGTCATTGCAGAACATAATCCTACAATATCATCGACACTTTTTGCAGGGTGTTGACATCGAACAGCGTCATGCACATTTAAAATTATAATTTTTCATTAGCAGATAACGCACCACTTTTAACACGTTTTGCTGGTGAAAAGTTTTCCATTTCAAAATTATTTGCACTAACACACAAACAAACAAACAAGCCGATTCATTGCTAATAACAAACTAAACATATTTTTTATTTAGAAAGTATACGAAGCCCTTCGGTCAAACAACTAATTATCTGTAATCTTTCGCAGAAATTACAACCCGTCTGCCGTAATGACTGCGCTAACGACCCCACTTTACCTGATGATAGATAATCCAACACACATTTTGACGCTAAAGAATAATTGTTTTAAAATTACTTTATTTAGCTATATCGATTCTTAATTGTAATAATAAGAAACAAACCACATAATAGTAAATAATTTTTTTGAAATATTCCACAGTTTAATAAGATACAAATAGATTCATAACTTTTGTAAAACTCAGTATACGTACCTATATAAAATTAAAATTTAAAATAGACAAATTGAGAAACGACACATTTGTCATTTATCGATTTTAGAGTTTAATTTTATATTCAAATACTGTGTTTTACAAAAGTTTTGTATCTATTTATATCTTATTAAACGGTGGAATATTGCTGAATTAAATTATTTACTATGAAAAATAGATTCCACAAAGTAAAGATTGAAACAATAAAAGAAACCACATAATAATTCATATCAAGGTAGATTTTACTATTATAATATATTTACCTACTAAAAATATGATTTTCCAAACGTATCAGGTACCTACGCCACTGCAATACGGGAGATTTGATAATTCTGACAGGTTTATTACTCCGCGCCAATAGTATACTGAGTATAGTAAGTACTATTAATTATCTGAAACCAAATTCTAGTAAACCTGTTATTAAGAACTTATTTAAGTAAGTAAAATTTAATCAAAAAGTAGAACAATTGAATATCTACAGATAGTTAACATTGTACATTTAGTATAGTAAATAAACTTTTTGAAAATAATACATACGACAACATAGGTATATTAAAAATTTTTGTAAATAATAAAATGATTACTAACTGCTATAATTTGTAATAATCAGCGATACATTTAGTCTGATTAAATGACAATTGACACAAATCGGTACTATTCTGTTGTTTGTAACAATTTATAAGCACAGTTTTATTAAGGAACGGTATAGACCTTACAATTGCATCAAAATTTGGAGTGTTATCGGGGTTAATGTAATACAATTTCGAGTATATACATTTTATAAAACATTTTAAGCAAGCATCGTCTGGAAACTCAATTTGGTATAACAATCGGAAGACTAGATGGGGATTTACTTTTGTTTCACACTCGCATATACTAAGAAGAGGTGTTGCTAGTGTCATATACTCTTGGTAAAGCTTATCGGGAACTTTCTAAAAATGTAATTGTAATGTATTAAAATTAATTATAATGTTCTTACAATTGCAGTTCCCCACAACGCCATTAACAATAACACGAACACTTTTTTCATGACTGTAGAAAAAAGTTGAAGATACTTGCATTTTATACATTTATAGTAATATTTACTTTAGGTACCTGTTCCTGTTTGCATCTCTTTCACAAGTGTTGTTATTGTTATTTTAAATACATATCTGCCTTAAGCCGTTGACACCAAGTGAGTAAATATTGTTAAACAAACGTTCAGTTGTACAACGAAATGAAGCAAACAAAAGAGCTGAGGCCGTATTCTTGAGTTCGACGAGTAGATTTCGTATACGAAATGGTCAGTTTTCGTACGAATTTTGAGAAATGGAATTTTCGAACTGTCGGAAACGATTCGTATACGGTTCATATCGAACGATTTACATCGTATGGTCTTTACCATTCGAAATGCAGTAACGTATACGTAATGACGTGACGTTTTATTAATTTAGAAATTTTCTTAGTAACCGAAAATTGTTGCGAGCATTTAAAAATTCTTTATTCATTGATTTTGATTGATTTGTTGTTGAATTTCTTCTTTAAAGAAAGTTTTATTGGTGTGAACCAAAAGTGCAATTGTGTTTTCGGTTAAGCAGAATAACTCTTGCCAGCCCTGAAGAGGTTTCGTATGTACATTTAAAGCCAACTCAACTATATTTAACGAACAACTTAAGTCCATTTTAAGAAGTCTATATGGCAATATATGAGCAAATACAGTTAGGAGCAATTGGTGTTTTAGATGAAACAGAAATCATAGCTGAACATGGCAGAAGATTTAATCAATTTGACCAGTCTTTTAACGATCTGAGCGATAGAAGATTTATCAAATTATATAGATTAACTAAAGAAATGACTTCTGACTTAATTGATTTATTGAAACCACATCTATGAGCCCTACAAGAGTGTCGACGTTACCATAAAATTTTTGCTTAACGTCAATGTTCCTTCCTAATTAAACGATTGCAAATTAAAAAAATGTATTAAAAATAATAAATTTCAAGCAACATTTAATATAATTGCATTCGCAAATTTCTCCGAGTTTTTATTTTATTTTGCATATTTCTCTTTTATTTTCGAATCTTCTTTTTCGTAGTATTTTTGCTTGATATTATTTTTTTCTTGTACCGGCTTGGCAAATTACTTGGAAGTTTCAAGAATTTTCTGAAGTTTGTGGACAGCAAGACGTCGTTTAATTTTTGGAGTTGGTAAAACTTGAACATTTAATTATTTTAAATCATATTATTTTTACTAATACACATCATCAGCTTTGGAAGGACGTGGAAGCTTCTGAATTTAAATTTCTGGTGGATTCTACGTTTAGAATTAATTAAATTAAACTTTTTTTTGGTAGTGGTTTTCATAGCGTGTCATGTCTAGGTAAAATAAATACCAGTTATATACATTTTACTTTTTTTATATCATCGAACTTAGGTACTTTTCTCCACTGTTTCCATTATTTTTTGGGTTCTCCAAAGAAATTTAAGGAGGTTGACACGTCTTCCCAAAGTTTCGTGGCGGTGAATAAAACGGACACAAAAATTTCGAAAAACTAAAATTACCAACGTAAAATAGACGTTTCAGAGAGCATATTTCCAAAAAAAAATTTGGATTAATCCATGATTTTTCCAAAAAAAATTATTGAAATTCCAAAATTTACGCACTATGAGGATCATTTGTAAGCTTGTTTCGTCTTAGTGTCTATAGCCAACTTGTCCAATGACTATTATGGTCCGAAGTTTTGCAAAAGGTTTACCCTTATTATTGTTACTTGTCAATTAAATTCATATTAATTTTGGCACTCTTGACATACGCTTACCGCGTTGTCACATTTCCATGCGAATAAAAAAGTTGAACGTAATTTTCGTACGGTTGATTTTTCGAATATCATTCGAGAATGCGTTTAAAGGATTTCTTGCAAAATACTTATCGTATACGAAATAATTTAGACAAACTCGAGAATTGCTGACGTCGCTTTAGTTTTAACGGTGCATTCAAGTTAACAAGTTTTTTGTTATCAAAATAAATTAATTTTAGGTTAGGTATCTAATTTTATATCAAAAGATTCTGATCTGCCTTCACTGTTGCAATAGAAAAAATTTTAGCAGGAAAGTAATTTTAATTCTTCTATTTAATTTTGTAGCAATATTTAATTAAAATGAACAATCAATGTCTTAGACCCAAAAAAAAATTATAGCATGTTTCGATTCTTTAATTAATCGGAATAATATCACCAAATCGATAATATTAAAAACTAAATTAGTGAACTATCAACTACAAAGACAGTTTACAATAACACAATGATAACACGGTTTTGGGATTGAAACACATTATCGGTTAAATCTATTTAATTATTAATACATTTCAATTAAAAGAAATTTTGTTCAGCAACGTTTCCGTTTCTGAGTAACTCCTCTTCTAAGTTTCTTCATAGTAAATATTATTATAAATTTGTACAAGTAATTGCATACAAATTGCAAGAAACAAAATTAACCGAGATGAACACTTTAAGAAAACACTAATTATACAGGGTGTCCAGTAACTCTACGGACAAATTTCGCGTAGTGATTCTAAACTCAAAAATGTGTGGTCAAGAAACTTAAATATTTTATTATATTTGATGCAGCTTACAAAGAGCGCTATCTACAGTAGTATGCTAAAAGTTATTTGGCCATAACTTTTCTACCACCCGGTACATCAACGTTCCATCAGTTTGATTCTTTTTCATTTCTGAGCAAAAAATGTGTACTTGGTCGATGCCCCTCAGATCAACCGTTTTTGAGATATTGGTTGATGAACAGTTTAATATAATTCCTTATATTTTCTTAGCTAATTGGAATTAACAATCAAAGAAACGTATGTTAGCATTTTTACTTTAACTTTGAATTTAAATAAAGAAATAAACAACAAAACTAAATAAATAATTGTTACAAAAGGTGTTCCACATGATGACCATTTGTTTCGATATATAATCTCACTCGTTTTGATAATGGGCGGCGAATCCGTGAACATATTCTCACATTATATCTGAAGGTATCGCAGGCATCTTAGATTCTGTTTTGGAATTGTCCCCTTGTTTCAATTGGTGCTGCGTATACTAGGGATTTTAAGTATCCCCAAATACAGTAATCACAAGAATTGAGATCAGGGGACCTAGGAGGCCAAGCAACCGGACCTCCTCTTCCAATCCATTGACCACCAAACGTATTGTTGAGATATTTAAATATTTAAGTTTCTCGACCACAAAAACCCCCGTGTCCCAAATTTCAGGACCATATTCAAATTTGTTTGCAAAAGATCGCATAAAAATCGAAGAAAATAAAAATTTTTTAACACCCTATATTTCCCAAACGAAGCGTTTCCGGACCTAGGTTTATATGAACTTTTTTTCTTTATTTTTGGGTCTAGAATCACTACGCAAAGTTTGTCCGTAGAGTTAAAATCATTTTATAAAAATAACATAACAGTGTAGACAAAATCAATTACACAATGTTTTTCATCTATTCACTGTTATCTTCATCACTTATTTCTTTATCTGATAAACCAGTGTTTACCACGAATGCCATATTTTTAACTACTTTATCTAATAGAGCATCTCGTTCCCACATTTCATTAGCTAAGTGTTTGACATGATTGCAATGTTTCTCCCAATCTGACGGTGTGATTTCTGAAAATGCCTTTCTTACAAATTCCTCGATCTCTAAACCTTTATGTTTTGCCAAACTCCAGATACATTCAATGGGATTTCATTTGCAATGATAAGGGGGCAAGCACAGTACAACGAGTCCATATTTCTTCAGTAGTTAATCAACAAAATAAGTCTTTGTGTAATTAAATTGTTTGACTAATCCCATTAACACTACTTTTCGCATATCATTGGTAGTTGATATGCCATTACTCTCTAACCAATCCCTAATCTCTATTTTTTTTCTTGCTTGGTTTGGTGATTTATTTATTTGAACGCTATCTTATGGTGCGTTATGCATTACAACAATACCGTTTGTAGACAAATTCGGAATTAGTTGCTTCTATATCCACTGCATAAAGTTGTTATGATTCATATCTTCATGGTAGTCTCCAGATTTTGTCTGAGATTTAAAAACCAATAATCCATTTTTCACAAATCCGTATGATCCACCTGCATGAACAATAATGTACCTCTGACCGAATCTGTCTGTGCGGTACACACCAGGTTTGTCTTCAGATTGCCGGCACTTAGTAACTCCCTAAGACGAATAAAAGTAAGTTTCGTCTAAGTACGTAACTAATTTTTTAATTACTCACAAAGCGTCATTCTCACGTAATTTCCTTTAATAGCGAGAACGCCAAGCTACAATACAATTGCGCTCCATTAACAATTTTCTTTTGTCGTGCCACTAATTGTATTAAAACCTCGTTTGTAACAATGCTTTTCGAAGAGCATCCGGACTACCGTTGTAGTTAACTTTATCGCGCATTTTCTGTTATTAATATATTCATTGTTGGTACCTTCTAATCTACAGTGTAAACTTCGTGAACAGTTCGTTTTAAAACGCCCAAATCAAAATCATTTAACACAATTTTGTTAGAATCACCACTTCTTTTCTTCATCTTCTTCTTTCTCTTAAACTTTTTGAGTTTAATTTCAAATAACAACATTAATTATTTACAAATTCAGCTGTTACATATTACACATTTACCTTGTTTGCTTTATAAAGCTTATCGATATCGCAGTTGCAGCTGCAGCTAATTCTGTTGCATCCTCTAAAGAAAATGACAACACACCAGTAGCTTTCTGTTGATCGAGGAACTCTATGACAGTTTTAATAATAGTTCTGGCTTTGGAATGAACAGGTTTTTTTGTAGCCATGCTAAAATGCAAGTAAAAGCTGTAAAAACAAAATTTTGAGAGAAACTAATAGTTTTCAACCATTAAAATTAAAACATTAATTTATTATCTTTAAAGCTTTAAAAAATAACTTAAGAAATTAGTGTAAACAAAAATAAACTTTAAAAGAGTGCTTTTGAGGTTACGTAATATAAATTTAAATATTGCAATTATTTAAAATCACTCTATAATATATTTACTTTTTCCGAAATTATCGCAATAAAAAGAGTTTTCAAAGTCAGAATCTGTTACAGCTGTTATGTTTTAATTGTGATTGTGCTAATGTTTTGCCACCATAAATTTTTAAATGTAGTTGACATATATTCCGGGGACTCTGTTTGCTTCGGTGCGCTGTAGCTGAAAAACTTTTGTTGATAAATTTTTAGATTAAAATATTTTATATTTATTTAGTTAAGCGCACGCCAAAAATAAGAAAAACTAAAATTCCTTTGCCGCCGAGAGAAACAAAAATGTGAAAATTGTCGGATTATAGTAAAGAACTTCCAGTATGACGAGATTGCTATGTATATAATATTTATGATCCGGCACGGATCAAATTTATTAAAAAATAGCTGAAGTAATAACTACTTATATGTCAAACATAGTGTAATAAAAGACAATAATGAAAAGAGAATGAAAGGAACGCTATAAAATTTTGTGTAAGTGACACCGCAACTCATTGATATATTTTGAAATTACAACACCTGATTCCATTTTTTCATTAACTTATAAATAAATTGTAACAATTTTACCGATGTTATATCATCAATTTTGTTACAATCTACTTTTCAAAATCGATTTGAGTTTTTTTCCTTGTTGCTTTTATTTGCGTTTCATTTCTTAATTTACATTAATTTTTCTACATCTTTCTTTCTAAATCACTAAATCTAACCAAAGGTTATTACCCTACAGGCTGACTTCTTAGAGACCTGACGCAAAGAAATTTGTCATATTCAACAGGTCGAACGCGTTGAGATTCCCCTAAAGATGAAGGAAGATAATTATTACTTGACCCACTTGTCAATAATTTTTACCCATACTGCACAAAAAATTCTGTAAAAATGCATCAATGCGCCATCTATGAAGAAGTAGTTTAAACCTAGCGATACTTATATTTGTTTCCTTCGGAACAACCGCTTTCCTTCTGCACGATTTGACCTGTTTGATTAGGTTGTTTTCTGTATGAAATTTTTACCATAAGGTGGGAAATTAGTTAGTACTGAATTAACTATTTTAACAATTAATAAACTTTCCAATAAATTCAACGAATTGGGATTAATATGCAAGAAATAGTATTAGATGATGTAGCTGAAATAGAAGTCTTATAGTCGTAGGTGTCTTATGATTCATCGCATCTTTTTTTAACACCAAGAAATAAATGAAATAAGCATACACATTTTACTTATTTATTGGTGTTAAAGGGAGATAAATGCGATGAATCATAAGACATCTCCCGCAATTACGACTATAGCTTCATTTGTTTCAGAACCTGGCTTACTCTTGTCAAAAAAAGTTTGTCAAATTTACTGAACAACCGAAATTGACAAGAATTGATTCATTCTTGGTAAACGATTTCTGTGATACTTTTTTAAGATTGTTAAAAAAAATACTGTTGGGCCAAGTGGTTCAGTTAGCTAATATTTATAAACCTCTTTAACAATTCCTTTAGGACAGTGAACAAGAAGGGTGTGGTCCAAGATGTAGATGATTGCAGTGTAAATGCTCATTTAGCTATTGTTCTTAAATGCACGTTCATACATAAAAGTTGAGTTTTACGTAATCCCATTCTACAGTTCAGAAGTGGGATACAAGTGAACAATAAATCAAAATAAATAATTAGAAAACACAAGTAAACAATGGATAATTGCAGAACACGTGGGATGGCAAAAATTTCTACCGGTGGTTACGAAATCTGAGTAAATCAAATCATATTAGACCCAGAGAGAACATGACGTTATTAAAAAAAACAGTAAGAACGGTTTTTGATGTATAAATATGCTAATCAGGAGGTATCGATTGCATCGTATAGAGCAAATACAAAAGGATTACCAGAATGATTACCAAGCTTCAATACAAATGCTGATGTAATGGACGTAACTACGTAGTTTATCAAAATTAATGCTATGGAATAGGTTTACCAGGTGAAAGATAGATTATTGAATACATTAGCAGTTAACAAGATGATTGAATTTGGTGCCACTTATATGTAGAACGTACGTCATGGGTACATTGTAAACAGAATTGCATTACCATGTTTCGAATCGTTCAGATATGGCACAGCTTATGAAAAAAAAATTAAGTTTGTAAGTGAAAAAGAGGCGAACAATTTGGAGCGTATTATCATGAGATGCTAAAATTAGGAAACAGGTTAAGTCTTTGCGAGAGCGACTTAATTTAATATATTGCTGAGGAATTTGAGAACAAAAACCTTTAGTCTCAAGCACAAAACATGATTTTTATGTTTTACCTGAGTTACTAAAAATCATAAATTCTGTGACACAAAATAATAAATATCATGATGTTCCTGTGTTAAGTGCAGATGGTTCCAAAAAGACGTACGAAAACCCTGAGGTTGCTACTTTCGACCGTGTTAGAATCGCAGGAATGAAATGTTATAATTGTGGAGCAATGGAGCATAAGGCAGATAGATGTAAAACCTATACTAGAAAGGAGCAATTGTTAGTGTTGCGGTAAACAGGAACACAGCTGATACTACAACAGCTAATGTTAATATTGTGAAAGACAAGTTAATGCTACCATGTATGTAAATTTCAGTTTAATGGTATTGATAATTCAAGTGACAACTGTGAAAGACTTAGGCACACGGGGGATACTCAAAACGCACAATGTCTAGTGATAGTAATCATGAGGATATCATTATTCAGTATTATTATCACCGCCGTTGAAAGAGAATAACGAAAAGATTCTGGTTACACCTTTACATCAAAAGAAATAGAGATTGTAGTCTTGCTGCAAAAAAACTGCAGAAATAGGATTATAAATTCCTTGCATTGTACAAGGTGTACAAATTTCGACGTTTATATAGGGTATCTCGGTAACCATTAAAACCATAAAAATTGATGTCAGTGTCTTGATTTGTTTTTGAGAGAAACTCATTGGTAAAAAGTAGAATCGCCTATCGTCTTTTGTTTCGAGTTACAGCGAAAAGATCGATTTTTCTATATTTTGAAAAGTGTCTATATCCTAGAAAAAAACTAGTAATATCTTCTTTAGACACGTTTTTGAGATGAATTGAATGGCGTTGACGGATATAAATATCTACATTTGTTTACAAGTTATGAAATAATTTTATTTTTCTTAAATAGAAACCATAGTTTATTTATTTTGATAGAGTTTTTTTCTCTTTACGACGATATATATCATGTAAGGTCAATCATAGTTAAATTTAGACAAAACTCATATTTTCCAATATCAAATAAAATTATCGTAGTTACCAAAGACATTTTGTATTAATTTTATGACGAATGTCATGTATATATGCTGCCTCTAATTACGTTACCACATTTTCAATCTTTAATCGTCTGAAAAGTACGAAATGGTTTACGAAAACTATGAAAAGTATGATATGTTAGAATGCTTTATTCAAAAAAATAACATTTCCGAGATTGCATCAAAAATATACTAGATTGTTATCGAGAAAGAAGGCAACCTCATAAGTCTATTTTTGTTAAATTAAAAGAAAATCTCACGATTCTTCAATCTGTTGGTTTTGTCAAAACACACCCTGTTGATTATGTATTCACCTTCAATTGCACACTTGGTGCAGGAACTGTATCCACCATGACCTTTTTCGTAAGTAATAAACTCCTTTGCTGGAGCGTCACATACAAAACCAGCTATTTTAAAAGAGTACATCCGCCCATTATACTCAAAATCGTCATTAGTAAGTGATACTACTTCACTAACGAAATCTTCCAAAAAAATATTGGCATTGGTATTTTAATAGAAATTAACGTTTTGTTCAAGTTATCTTTTAAGCAGTGTCACATCCAAAATTATACTGACCGGGACAAACAGCTTTCATTGGTAACAATGTTCTAGGGTATGCAGTAAAACTCTCGAATCTGAGAGTAAACTGTTATCAAATTTCTTTTTGAGTAAATTAATAAACTATCCAAAGCAATATGTTTTATCTGATATGTCACAACCCACTCAGCTAATTGCACCTTAAAATTACATCCGTGAGGTATTTTGTAATACATTAACTTCAACACAATTTCCACATTTGCATCAACATCTACTATATTAACGTCTCCAACACCACAATCTGAATTATATGTATCAGCAAATGTATCAGAGTCCAAATTATTTATATCGGAATCAGAACTACTTGCATTACATTCAGAATTGTTAGCCAAATAGTCCTTAAAATTAGCAATAAATCTATTTAATGTCGATATAGTGTTGGACGAAGTTTAGGCATGGTAATCTAAAATAAAGTAGATAATAAAATTTGGTTGAAAGAAGTATGAAACTGAGTAACAAGAGAGATGTTCGTTCAATGTACCTATACCACAAGTTTTTAGCTACACATGATGGTGTTTCAAAATGGCACTAACACGATTATGTAAAATGAATCACAACTGTTGATTACGTTGTCATTAAAATTGCCTGAACTATAATATTAGAATCTCATCTGAATAGCAAACAAAACTATGGCCAACTGTTTTACAGATTAATAAAATTTGCGGGTAGGGTTTACTTTAAGGGGTAACACCACTGTAGGATTTTAGAAAAATGCATTTTTTTTGGTTTAAATTGTACTTTAGAGTCTTAAGAATATGGAACAAAAATTTGTATAGCTGTGGCTATATGGTATTTTATACGTGAAAAAGGCTACAACCCAAGTAGAAAATATACTGCTGTAAGAATCCGTAAAATAATTTAATTATTTGCAATTTTCGTATAATTTTTACATGAAAATTATAAATTTGTACACATGAAATCCCATAAGCAAAGCAACAATGTCATTATCAACCGAAAGCATGCAGGGGATAACAATAGGTCGTGCGGAGGTACGCAACGTCACGCATTTCGAGAGATAGCTAGGCGTATAAATACGAGAAGACGCTTGGCTTATCTCTCTCAGTTCTCTCTGTTCTTGCAGATTTTCTGAGATTCACCGTTCGCCAAGCCGTACCAGTGTTTTGCCGCATAAACCGAAATTTCAAATCGCCGACACCGCTATTCCACCTGACCCCGATTTTATTAAGAGTTTTACCGATTTTATTTTACCGTTTCCGAGTTAATTTTTATTTTTTATTTTTGTGCCGTCTTCCGAGCTTTTGAATAATTTGGTTTAGTTTATTTTTAGCAGTTTGTTCGTTGGAATCTGCAGGGCTACAATAAAAATTGATTAGAATCCGTTACCAAAACGTATTATACTTCCGACACTGGTTTTAAACGTAGAGCTCAAGTTTTGCGGGCTGAATCTGGTGTACCTATCACTGTGTCGAATACGTGTGGAGCTAAAGCACACGCGAAAGGACCTGTGATCCCGATAATACTGCGCCAAGTACGCTTGGTCTAAATTGAGCGAAAGGGCCTTGAACACCGTTCCTATTCTCTTGCACTGTGCCGAGTACGCTTAGTTCCAACTGAGCAAAAGGACCGTGAGACAAAAGGACTGTGCTGATTACGTTTGGCGTCTGCTGAGCGAAAGAGCCGTCTTTACATTGCTAAGACCATAACGTAGGGTGCGAATCCTGCCGGGGGCTTGGTAATACCCTATCCTACACCGCAAGTTTTGTTCGTAATGTTTCTATCTAGCGGAAATAACTCTGCCTCCGTATTATCCGCTGGTTATACAACATCATAAACTGTAGCAGTAGCCATACAGATACCGTATCCTCCGCTAAACAAACTGATCCGCGCAATTCAAGTGTTCTTATAAATCCTGCAAAGTTAACCTCACTAAAGACACTCCCTAAAATTCTCCGAGAATTTAATTAAACACTGTTTCAGGAATAATTAAAAGCCAAACACCTGAATAGTTAAGCTGTATAGAACTTGTCCCGGACCGAAACTCATACTGGCCGTTCCACCGACCAGAAAAGCCGAATTTAAGGAAACAGGCCCCCTAGTGCGGAATGTAATTAAAACACATTTGAACTGTTAATTTATATTTTATTTACGCATAATAAAGAATTGTTAATTGGGATCGTTTTTATAAATTTGGCAACCGACTTGATATTTTTGTGTTTTGAGCTCTTAATTCTAATTTTAGAAATAAATGTCGAATCGTCCAATAGGACTGGCGCCCTAGTGAATAAATCCCGAAAACATGCCGACTACTCCAGCCGACGAACAACTACCACCAGACATCCGAATTGGTTGGGTGTACACTCTAAAGAAACCCGAATTGGTGACCGAATTGAACAAGTTTCACTTGAACACTGAAGGAAATGTAGAAGTGTTAAGAACCCGTCTTATAAATTACCTTCGCACCGGAGAAGGAGCCGTAGATACCTGCTGCCGCAAGAATATGTGAAATGGTTCGCAAATGGGGTGTGCGTTTTGATGGCAAAAGTGCCCCGCTCTCATTCCTCGAAAGGATCAAAGAATTACAAGAATTCTATCAGCTGTCTGGTGAGCAATTACTTAAAACTTTGCCGGAGTTATTAAAGAACGAAACCCTTTTGTGGTACCAAAACAATAAAATCTTTTGGAGTAACTGGTCTCAATTCGTGGCAAGCTTTAAAACTCAATTTTTACCGACCCGATACAAGTTTAAATTGGAAGAAAAAATCAGGAACCGACTTCAAAAATCCCAAAAAAAAGCCAACCCCTTTGCAACTGCTATTCTTACATAAATGCGAAGACACGTCGAAATGAGCAGCGAAAGTCAAACCGACCGGATTTATAAAAATCTAAGGCCAGAGTATAAGTATTACATACGTCGCAGAGATTTTTCAAATTTACCCGAACTACTAGAGATGGCCGCACAATTTGAAAGCCTGCTGCCTGCCCAACCTGCTGCCAAAATGCCACTAAAAACAGTAAGTGTCCCCGCACCGCCTATAACCGGTTTCGAACCAATAGAGATTGCAGCTGTACACAATCCGACACCGAGAAACCTGAAACCCCCGACTGTCACAGCAGTTTGCTGGCGTTGCGGACAAAGTGGTCACTACCGAAGCTCCTGCCGAGGTGCTTTTCGTGCATTTTGTTCTAGGTGTGGCCAACAAGGAATACTTTCTCGCGACCGTACTTGCGCAAGAAGTTCGGGAAACGAACAAACCCGGCGAGGACAGTAAGGCCGATCTCACAAACCACGGGTGTAGCCTCTATTACCCAAAAAGTTCCCAAAGACTGGCCCGTATGGCTCCAAAAGGTGCGAGAAACCTGCAGACCCCCGAAACCAAGCGTATTCCCCACTGCTGCCCTTATACACGTATGTTCATAATCGTCAATGTTTTCGAACACGCGTTCGCTACATTGGTGAACACCGGTGCCGCCAAGAGCTACGATGGCCTATGCCAAGTAGTGGCCGAAAACGGACTGACACCGGATAACCGTCACAGTGAAAGCGTCCAGCTCCCGAATGGTTCCGTTACTAAGACCGCTGGCACTTTCATATTCCCCGTCCGAATAAACCGAAAGATAACTGAACTTTTAGCATATTACTTACCAAAACTAACCACCGACATAATTCTGGGTCTAGACTTTTTGCAGGGTCAACAGGCCATCCTCGATTTAGGTCAGAAACAGATGAAAATGGGTGGTAAGTACATAGGTATGACTGAGCAAACTAATTCAGGATTAGCCGGAATACAGGTTCTTCAACCGCACCAAATTAATCGACTCCAGGCGTTTCTAGAAGAAGAAATTCCACGATTTAATGAATTGCCTGGCTTAACTGATTTAATTACGCACCGAATTAAAATTAAACCCGAAGGTATCATAGAGGCCTCTTACAGTCCGTGGTCATCCCCTGTCGTTCTCGTGAAGAAACCGTTTGGTCAATACAGATACTGCGTCGATTATAGGCAAGTAAATGAGGCTACTGAAAAGGATGCCTATTCGATTCCCTTTATCCAAGGCATCTTAGACAAGCTGAGAGCAGCCCGTTTCATCAGTACTATTGATTTGCGTAATGGTTATTGGCAAGTGCCACTTACAGAAGACAGCCATCCCGTGACAGCCTTCACCGCCCCGGGCAAAGGACTATACCAGTTGAAAGTGATGCCGTTTGGATTGCATTTCGCTCCAGCAACTTTTCAGCGTCTCCCAGACCGCATTATTGGACCAGAGCTGGACGAAAGGGCCTTCGTGTATCTAGACGATATAATTATTATAGGTAATACGTTTGAAGAACACCTTGAAAACTTTAAAGCCGTATTCAACCGTCTACGCCAAGGTGGCCTCAAACTCAACCCCGAGAAATGTATTTTCTGTGTCCCTGAATTAAAGTATTTAGGCTATTTAGTGTCGCAGCAGGGAATCCATTTGGACCCAGAAAAAGTGGAAGCGATCGTTAATATGGAAGCTCCAGTAAACGTTCGTCAACTTCGCCGCTTCTTAGGGGTAACCTCGTGGTCCCTCATTTTTCTCAAGTCATAAATCTATTGACAAGCTTCCTAAAAAAGGATGCACGATACATATAGATTGAAGCAGCCGAAACCGCATTCCAGCGACTAAAAGAAGCTCTTACCTCCTCCCCTGTATTAACCTGTCCCGATTTCCCGATTCCGTTCGTGTTGCAGACAGACGCCAGCTCGACCGAACTGGGAGCCGTCCTCACCCAGAAACAACAAGATGGTGAACAAGTGATTGCTTACATCAACCGCTCGTTGGACCCTGCTAAACGAAATTATTCAGCAATTGAGCTCGAATGCCTTGCCGTGGTCTAGGCTGTAAGCAAATTAAAGGGTTATTTAGAGGGCTACATATTTACCGTAATCAGCAACTATTGTAGCCTTAAGTGGCTTCGTACAATAGAGAAACCGACTGCAAGGTTAGCTCGGTGGATTTTAGAGCTCCAGCAACATGATTTTGACATCGTATACCGAAAAGGCGCACTCAACTATGTGGCAGACGCTCTCTCACATTTCCACGAGCAAGCCGAGCCAACCGACCACATCGCACCGTTGCCCGTCCCTGAGGAAAACCGTCCATGTAGTTGGATTAACCGTCTCCGTGCCCGAATCCAACAAAACCTGAGCGCATACCCCAAATATTTGGTCCTCAGCCACCGCTGAAGGCCTGCTCAACCCATGGAGGCTTTGCGTCTCTAAGCCACAGAAAACGCCGTCCTACAAGAATGCCATGACGTCCCCGAAGCCGGACACCTGGGGGTGGCGAAAACCATTATGCGTATTTTTTAAAAGTATTACTGGCCCGGCGTCACCTGCGACGTATTAGGATACGTCAAGAAATGTGCGTCGTGTATCCAATATAAACACTCCACAAAAAAACCTGCAGGGGAGATGTACTTCCGAAAAGTAAACCACTCTGGCAATGTCATAAGCTACGACCTCAAAAGCCCGTTTCCGCGTTTGAAAAAAGGACATTGTTACATCCTGGTCTTTCAAGACTGTTTCTCCAAATGGGTGGAGTTAAAACCACTGAGAAAAGCCACCGGACAACAGCTGAGACAGGCTTTGAAAGAATTTATTTTCAGGTTTGGCGCACCGAACGCCTTAATAACCGACAATGGTCCGAAATATACGAGCCAGATGTTCCGGGACACCCTGGTTGAGTATTCCATTGCCAGGCGACCGACACCGCCGAACACTCCGCAGGCCAACCCCGTGGAGCGCACCAACAAAGTAATTGGAACGATGGTCGCCCAATTCACCGCCAAAGATCACCGCTGGTGGGATGTCCACCTACCCGAAATAGCGTTCGCCATAAATTCAGTCGAACACCGTTCCACAGGATACACGCCCGTCATGCTAACTCTGGGGCGTGAGTTGTCCGCGCCGTACACCCTGTTTTGCTCGCCGATGGAAGCAGAGCCCGGATCACTCCAACCTGAAGAACGAACAGCGGCACCACTACAACCTGCGCCGCCGCCAGTAGATTTCACGAAAAGGGGACCTGGTGTATAAAAAGGAACATATCCTCTCAGACGCCGCACGAGGCATAATGGCGAAACTCAGCCAGAAGTACACCGGCCCATACACCATCCACAAAGTCCACTCTCCAGTGGTCGTGGAAATTCGGACACCCCACTCCCGCAAAACGACCCAGCGCGTGCACGTGAAGGATTTGAAAGTGGTAGAAGAAGACGACCCAGCTTCTCCACCAACGAAAGAAGGGGAATCCGAGGTAGTATATAACCGGGGCGCCGAGACTGATCCAACTCAATTGAGTCAAGATGGCTCCGACCAAAACTCAAGACCAGCTCCAACCGACCGACATTCTAAGCAGATACACCGAGGCAGAACAGACGGAGAAGTTTATGAAACTGTTTAACTCGCCAACGATTCCGTCGAACTGCATGCCCCGACAACCGTCACCCGCAGACATGGAGAAGGAGACGCCAGAACACCTTAAAACCCGCCCCTAGGAGCCAGAAGAGCCCTTATATTACGAGCCGCTGCCGCAGAAAAAGAAGAGGGTCTACACCGCCGCTCGTCGGTTGAAGCGACAACGCCGTACCTGCCGCATCCGAGACCCCTTCGGCAAGCGGATTCGCTTCTCTCGCCGGCAGGCCGAGGAACTCGGCCTAGTGGATCCAGCTCCAGCTTCGGCCTTCCCCAAAGAAAGGATCGCACACTTGAATTACGCGGATCAGTTTGTTTAGCAAAGAATATGTTGTCTGTATGGCTACTACTACAGTTTGTGATGTTGTATAACCAGCGGATAATACGGAGGTAATGTTATTTCCGCTAGGCAGAAACCTTACGAACGAAACTTGCGGTGAACGGTGCATATATAGGATAGGGTATTACCAAGCTCCCCGCAGGATTTGCACCCTACGTTATGGTCTTAGCAATGTAAAAACAGCTGTTTCGCTCAGCAGACGCCAAACGTAATCAGCACAATCCTTTTGTCTCACGGCCCTTTTGCTCAGTTGGCACTAAGCGTACTCGGCACAGTGCAAGAGAATAAGAACGGTGTACAAGGCCTTTTCGCTCAATTTACACCAAGCATACTTGGCGCAGTGTTATCGAAATCACATGTCCTTCCGCGTGTGCTTTAGCTCCACACGTATTCGACACAGTGATAGGTACACCAGATTCAGCCCGCAAAACTTGAGCTCTACGTTTAAAACCAGTGTCGGAGGTATAATACGTTTTGGTAACGGATTCTAATCAATTTTTATTGTAGCCCTGCAGATTCCAACGAACAAACTGCTAAAAATAAACTAAACCAAATTATTCAAAAGCTCGGAAGACGGCACAAAAATAAAAAATAAAAAATTAACTCGGGAAACGGTAAAATAAAATCGGTAAAACTCTTAATAAAATCGGGGTCAGGTGGAATAGCGGTGTCGGCGATTTGAAATTTCGGTTTATGCGGCAAAACACTGGTACGGTTCGGCGAACGGTGAATTTTGGAAAATTTGCAAGAACAGAGAGAACTGAGAGAGCTAAGCCAAGCTTCTTCTCGTATTTATACGCGTTGCTATCTCTCGAAATGCGTGACGTTGCGTACCTCCGCACGACCGATTGTTATTGCCTGCATGCTTTCGGTTAATAATGACATTGTTGCTTTGCTTATGGGATTTCCTGTGAACAAATTTATAATTTTTATTGTACAAAATTGCAAATAATTAAATTATTTTTACGGATTCTTACACGGCCTTAATAAATATTTTTTTGCAATCCATACCAACATAGTTTTGTTAACAGTTTATATATTTACAGAGACTGTTTTCAAATATTTCACCCGTTTTTGTAAATATATAGAGATCAACTAAAACTAGATTTGTATGTATTGCAAATGGCATATTTAGTGAGTCTCATAAATATACATTTATATATATTGGTTGTCACATATTTATTAAGCATCGTAAAATTACAGTTACATCGAATGGAAGTCAGGGATATACAAAGATTTAAAAATCCAGGTTTACGTAGATGCAACTAAGACCGTAGGTATATATCCCTATAATTACAATAATTTAACAACATATTAAAACGTTATATCCGCCCCTGTAATTATTAATGCTAAATTTCTAATAATTATACCGAATAAAGTAAATTTAAATCTAGCAAATTTCAATTTATCGGTATATCGGTATCACCGAGGTGCCATAATGCATCCGATATCTGCATCTTCAAATGTATATATCGTACGTAAGAGTAAATAACGAACAATAATTTATTTTTTAACTTCAAAAAAAGCTTACTAGTCAAAAGTTCTATTACAGGTACGTAATCTTAAGATTTTACATCAACATTGAACGTAAAGATTTTACATCAACGTTGAACGTAAAAATTTTACATACATAAAACTACATTAATTAGAATTGCCGGTCTTGCATTTTCCATATTGCAATTCAGGAGCACGTGCGTTCTCATTAATGCAATTGCCGAAATATATTTTAAGCAAAGCAGTTTCACAAAAACCAACGTTGTTTTTTTTTAAATATGCTAATAAAGAAACGCATTAGTGAATTACTTACTTTTATTAATTTTCTTCGCTCTATAGGTAAACTGTACTTTTAAATATACACACCGCACCATCACCGCACTGTGACTATGCTATATAAATGGCTGTCGCCAACATGAATTAACCTGCTATCTATGAAATTTAGAAACAAACTTCCTTTTGGGTATTTGCTGAACATTTGCAAATAGGAAAATTTTAGATTAGTTGACCAAAGTTATAGTTAGGTATCATTTATAAATATCCATATTTTAACAACATCAATAATGTGATACATATATTTACAAATGTATAATAAAAACGTATCAATGACAAAACAATATATGCAAATGTAGTTGTTAAGGAAATGCTTCCTCAAGTGGTATATGACGGAGGCTAATATTGGTGAAACTAGTTTCAGTTTATATTGGTTATTAAATATTTGTACACCTACATTAAAACTAGCAATTTCTTTAAATATTTAACCTGGGTTTATCTAGATCGTAGAAACACTGTTTTGAATTTCCAATGTTAATCGCAACAATATCAATGTTTAATTTCTCCTAGGGAAACCAAGCGAAACCTAGCTCCCGCTTAGCGGTTGCTCGAAACGTGTTGTTTGTTACTGCTTAAGCTGCGTCCTCACTGAGTCGACACTGTCGATAGACTCTGTCGATCGACGTTGTTGATTAGCAAGTCGACAAAACTGCATCTGTCCACACCAGATCGACAGAAATGTTTGTCGATCAATCGAAATCAACATGTCAGACGAAGATGACGCATTAGTTGCTTGTGCCGCATATATTATTATCGCCAAAAAGAGAAAACTTCTCCGTAAAAGAAGATTTTGGGTTCGACCAAGCCTGCGAAGTAGAGTTAGATACAATGCTAGCGATTTGATAGAGGATTTAAGGAAAGATGATGTCAACATATTGAGCCTTGAATACAGGTGTAATGGTGGATTTAGAAATTTTTTCGAATGTCGTAAAGTGAATTTGAATATTTATTACAAAAAATCGGGCCAAAAATTTGTAAAGAAGATACCAATTGTAGACCTGCTATTCCCATAACGGAGCGTCTTGCTGTAACGTTGCGATTTTTATCAACTGGAGATTCGTACCATTCACTAATGTATCTTTTCAAAATTTCAAAACAGGTGATTTCCAAAATTGTTCTGGAGGTGTGCGAAGCCCTTATTGATGTATTACAAGAATATATAAAGGTAAGTACTTAATATTTATTATTATTTACGAGATACATATGAAAAAGAAATACCTAGTATAGCTACTTTTTAATCAAATTTTAACGACTACAAAGAGCAAATAAGAACAAATAACAGTAGTACAAATAAGCTAAAACTAAATATTTAAAGTAAATCCTAAATGAAAATAGTACCGCGCATATCTATGTTTATTGTGACGTATGATGTCGTGGAGTTTGCAGCTGGGTGAGGAAATTATCCACAGCTTCATCTTCATCAGTAGTCATTGTAGAAGTTGACAGTGCAGGAGTTGGGGGATTACCAGAAGAGCATGAGGAATATGATTCCGGCGACTGTTGCGGCGGTAAAATCGTTAGTAAGCCACCGGAATTAGCTGGAGGCAAAAAATATTGCTGAGACAAAGGATAATAGTGCTGTTGCTGAGACCGAGGATAATAGTGCTGATGCTGAGCCTGAGGAACCTGCTGCTGTGGTTGTTGTGCTACGGGATAATTATAATTTCCCAATTTTGCTTAAAACAAAAGTGTACTTATTTTGTGTTGCACTATAGCTTGAGCATAAGTAGTAGGCAAGTTTCTTAATGTCACAGCCACTTCTTCGCCACATATGGTAAACACATCCTTTGGTTTTTTTGCAGCTAATGTTTGCTTTATTGCTTCGTATGCTTCATTGACCATTGAGTCATCGAATCTTCTTTTCCTTGATGGTACATGAGTAAAAGTTGGAGACTTGAACTGTTTTTTGGAGTAACATTGTCCTTTGCTTTTTCAACATTATTGGCCTGTGAGTTACTCATTGTAGAGTCTTGTGAGCTGTTGTTTTCATAATTTAAAATGCAATGTTGCGTGTTCTCAAGGTCATCAGTGGTATCCACATCGTTGGCATCGTCCACGGCATCCATTACCGATGAAATCTGTAATATAAATATTTTTTATTTTACTACTGTTGTAACTGTTTTCAGTTTAAAGATTGAAAAATAAAATTAAAAATATTAAAATTATTTTTTTTATTTCAGATGCCTAAAAACGAAGCAGAATGGAAAGCCGTTGCCGAAGACTATCACAATCGTTGGAATTTTCCGAACTGCGTCGGAGCTATGGACGGAAAACACATATCGTTGCAGGCTCCAATAAACAGTGGCAGTGAATTTTTCAATTACAAGGGATTTTTAGTATTGTATTGTTTGCCGTAGTTGACGCAAATTGCAACTTCATTTACGTTAATGTGGGATGCCAAGGGCGCATTTCAGATGGTGGTGTGTTTAGTAGTACCACATTTAATAAGCTTCTAGAGGACAATACAATGCATTTACCTGAAGAAAATCAACTCCCAAATAGTGAACTAAAAAGCCCATATGTTTTTGTTGGAGACGATGCATTTCCTTTGTCAAAAAATATAATGAAACCATATGCAGGAAATCACACTAAAGGTTCTAGCGAAAGAGTATTTAATTATCGCCTCAGCAGGGCTCGAAGAATATCAGAAAATGTGTTTGGCTTAATATCTAACGGATTTAGAATATTTCGTAAACCATTGCTATTGGAACCCCAAACCGCTTGCAAGGTGACCTTAGCAGGATGTTACTTGCACAATTTTCTTAGAAAAAGTGCATCTAAAAGCATTTACAACCCTCCTGGAACATTCGATTCTGATTGCTCTGATTCAAGAGACGTTATTCCAGGAGCTTGGAGAAATGATAATCACCCTGGCTTAGCAGATTTACCCAGAATACCCAGACGAAGTGCACTGCATGCCCAGCAAGTGAGAAACACCTTAAAAGACTATTTTATGACACCCGAAGAAGAAGTTCCGTGGCAATACGAAATATGTTAAAATGTATTGTTTGACAACATAAATTTAAAAATAAAAATAAAGTTTTTAGTTCTCAAAATCTACATACCTGTAGCTCTGAATCCAACATCTCCCTGGGCTTATTTTTGTCCAGTAAGAATTTCAAACTTTCAAAAGCAAACCATTTACTTGTATACACATCCTCGGTACCAGTGCCAGATTTCTTGCTATCCTTTATTTTTTTCAATTCTCATGAAAATTGACTGAAGATTTTTAATTTTTTGTTCTACAGCTTGCTTCTCCATGTTAAATTGATTAGCAATTTCCATCAGGGCATCGTGCCTCAAGTTTCTGTTCTTATAGTTTTTCATTTTGGAATCCCATAGATTCTTTTTCAGTTTATATGCCTCAATAAAGGCTATGACTTTATCTTAAAACAGTTTGTCGAATGTCAAACGTCGAAAACACATCAACACACTAATGTCGATCGACTGCTCTTTGATGTTTACCGACAGGCGATGGAAAACAAATCGACACGTCGATTGACTTATTTTGTCGATTGTCATGGTCGTTTGCCACGTACACACCGAGCAATAAATTATGTTAATTTTTCGTTGTAAGGAGCCATTTTAAGTTTATTGAAGTACTTTCAAAAGGTAGGTCCTAAAAATCCTTCTCTACAGGTCGAGTTTCTGGTAAATGGAGATTGAAAGTCATCTCCATTTGGCGTTTTTCGAATGATGACGAATTTCTTAGTGATTGACGACCTTCGATTCAATCCAGGTTAATTTATTATGCCACTCGCCCAAATTTATGTAGCGTTTTTTATTTATTAATAACGTCAGTTTTTTTAATGTAACAACTTCACAGAGTAAGACTTTAAATATATGTATTTGATTCCAATGAACAATCAATGCATTTAGGTTAGGTTAAGATTTAATGTTTTAGATACGCCCCTTTTAGAAGTCTTGTTTTTTTATCTTTCTTAAACAATTTAAAAAAATAAAACTATTTTACTAAAATGATTTATTTACAAAACATTTACAAAGAACAAAGTATGTAAAAGAAAAAAATAACTAAAGTAACTATTTGAGGTAAATAGTATAAAGATAGATCACTTTTTTTTAAGCTATAAATACATTAGTGGTGTTATTATCAATTGTGAGGTGTGGATCAGCATTAGTAAGTACAGAAGTTTAATTTTAATGCATTACGATTAGATTTTAGAAAATTCCCGATGAGCTCCATCAACAGTTAATAGCTGCAGCAACACTTTTTAATAGCATATGTCAGTGTGAAACAAACGTAGATCCCCGTTTGGTGTTCAGATCGACTAAGGGACGGTTGTATAATGTACGTTTGACTACAGATTGAGATTGAACCGACGGTTGATTGTAGAATTCCGTTGTATAAAGTCAGGTTGGCATAAAACCGAAGGTTGAATTGATGGTTTCGTCAACCGACACTGCGAGTAGCGATTGACGTATTCAACCGACGGTTGAAGCAATTTCAGGTTATGTATTATTACGCGCGCATAATAAATAGGCATAACATAAAGTTCGTATTTTTTTATTTGCGACGATTGAGCGATTCTGTGATAAATATGGACTCAAACTCTAGCTCCAACTCTAGCTCGAGCAGTTCTGATGACACTGACTGAGGTATTAATGATAATGATGAACCCTTATTATTAAATAGAAGCAGTACATCTTCTGATTCGGAAGAAGAATTAGAGTTAATAAATAGAATTAGGATTCCGCGTACTTTTCGTGTGCGCCCTGATAATTTTAACAGATGGTCAGATGTAGAATTTTCCGTTAGGTATCGTCTGCAAAAAGCAACAGTAGTTAGTTTGTTAACGTCAATTGAAGGTTACTTGGCGCATACAACTAATAGGTACATAGTGGTTAAAATTTATGAAACCAATATTACTCACATTTTTGTAGAGACCATGCCGTGTCACCAATGAACCAACTTCTATTAACATTGAGATTGTATGCATCAGGAAATATGTTGATTGCAGTAGGCGACTTTAGCGGTGTAGATAAATCCACCGCAAATAGAATTGTACAAAAAGTAACTAACAGTATTTTACATTTGTCCAGGTTGTACATCTATATGCCTCGAAACGCTGAGGAAATGTCAAAAAATAGAATCGGTTTTATAGTATTGCCAGATTCCCTAAAATCATAGGAGCAATAGATTGTACCCATATCAGGATACAATCACCAGGTAAAACTGTTCATGAAGGTTTTTGCTCTAGTGTTAATTATTACTATTATGTTTAGGTGGGGACAATGCTGAATATTTCAGAAATAGAAAGGGATATTTTTATTAAATATTCAAGTCATTGGAGATGCTTCGCTTCGTATTTTGGATATTGTTGCAAGGTGGCCTGGATCAACTCACGATCAAACAATCTTCAATAATTCTCAAGTACATGCCCGTTTTGAGAGAAATGAATTTAATGACAACATCATTTTGGGTGATTCAGGTTATGCACTGCAGAAGTATTTAATTACTCCCTTGCTACATCCTTCAACACCTATTGAATAGTTGTTTAACGAATCCCAAATCAGAAGCAGGAATCCAATTGAAAGATTATTTGGGGTATGGAAGCGACGGTTTCCAATTTTAAGTAATGGAATCCGATTAAAATTAGAAACTGCACAATCAGTAGTTGTGGCATGTGCAGTGTTACATAATTTAGCAAAGTCTCGCAATGAAGAAGAACCATTAATAGATCCTGAGGTAATTGTACCTCCTGAGGATATTGAAATTCCTGATATAACAGCACCTGATGCTGGCCCGCAACACAATTTTCGACAAACATTTATTAATTATTTTGCTGCCTTACATTAAGAATACATTTATTTTAAATAATGACAAATATTACTACTAATTTTCAATCGATTTTTTAAATTTGCAATTTTTAAAGATAACAATTCGTTTTTCAACTATCTCTCGATATTTTGTAGATGCAATTTTTCATTTAATAAACACTGCCCTTCTAAACGTTCCTTATGTAACTCTTCGTTACGTTGATCTTCTTTTAATAATAGTTTATACTTCATTGACAATAGTTCAGATTTGGCAATTGTTACTTCTTGTAAAGCCTTTGTAGATGTTGAACCATCATCACCAAGAAGATGTAATAGACAGTTAAGTACCATTTATTTGTATATCAGTTTCCACCACTTGTGTGTTGTTAGCAACAATATCATCAACCTGTAAATATTATATAAAATTGTGAAATTTAAAACTTAATATTTACATTAGTGATAGTGCATGGTTTTTCTGTTCTATCTGTAATTTTTACATCACCAGTGGCAGGTGGTAGATCATGCGGTGGCTCACATTGAAATATTGAATTATCTTCATATGGTATTGTATTTGTATTAATTTCATTAGTTGCTAATGCTGTAATTTAAACAATGAAAGAACTGAACGAAGTAAATATTTTCAAAAACTTCTCTTACATATAACACTATCGCTATCTCCCAGTCGAGGCTCCATTCCTTGTACGGAGAGATTTATAATAGCCTTAATTTTTTCATAAATGTCCCTTATGACACGTCTAATGTCATCCTCAACAGGGCCACCCCCTGTCCTATATAGATTCTGCCTTTGCCTCGCAAAATAGCGCCTAGTTTCTTTCTTTAAATTGTCATACTTAGTACGCAACTGCTCTACTGTCCTCGGTTCGGTAGCACCGCTACTAAATTCTTCACATATTTTGTTCCAAACGGCATCCTGTAATATAGAATGTAGTAATTTAATCACATTAAAACATTACGTATCTTTTACCTTTTCTTTCCACGTATATACATCTGTTTTTTACACTCCACTGTATTCTTATATTTATAAACTAAATTTACTAATGTACACACATCACTATCGGTGAAAACCACCCGTTTTGAATTAGTTTTGATTTCAAAGCCATATTTTACGAAAACACAGAAAAATAACAGTAATATCAAGAATTAACAACAATAATATTAACAAGAACCAATAACAATAATATTAACAAAACTAATAACAATAATATTAACAAAAACAACGATAAAACACAAAGAAAAATTTGGAGGTTATATAAATCAGCGAACTACGAACGAACGAACCAGCTACAAACTATTTTGATTGGCTGTAAGAAAATACCACTTATACCAACTTATTATAAAAATTTTTCAACCGAAGGTTAGTTCATCGTAGTTGAACTGGCGGTTATACAACACAAGTCATAGTCAACCGTCGGTTGACTGTGAACCGGGGGTTGTTCAACCTTCGGTCAACTGTAGGATTTATACAACTGACCCTAAGTCGATCGACAGTGTCGACTCAGTGAGGACGCAGCTTTAGAAATGTCGATCCATCGTTCCTGCTATACCGGTCGATCCCTCATACATTTAGGTTTATTTTTTCAGCTACAGATGTTGCATAAGATATACTTTTCGGTATTGCTGACTAGAGGTAAATACATTATTTCTATGAAAAACTATTAGGTAAAACTTTAAACGCGATTTTCTCAAAACATGTTGGTATGTTTAGTTTTATAAATAAGTATTTACAGTCTTCTCTGTAACTAACATTTCCCAATATTCTAATTGCACGACGCTGTAAAGCAAAGACCCGATCTACATCTGAACAATTTCCCTATATAATATTACAGTAAAATAAATGACTTTGAATCGTAGCTGAGTACACAAGTATCAATATTCGACTAGACACACTATCAGCTAGGCATCGTAATAAGAAAATGTTCCGACTAAGAGTGGTAGACAATTTATCGACATGTTGATTGAATAAAAGTTTAGGATCGATTAAGACACCTAAAAATTTTACATTATTGGGATTAATAAAGTTATGCTGTTTAAGTGTAATTATTATCTGCATCGTTTTGGTGGTATTTAAATTAAGATTATTTGATTTGCAACAACAATTCGCCGAGGTTATAATATTATTTGCTGCAGTATACACACTACCTAATTTATGTTCTTTAATAATAATTGTCGTGTCATCAGCATATTGCAAACAAACTGCGTTGTTCTATAAATGGAAAGAAAAATCGTTTATATACAGTAAAAACATCAAAGGCCCTATTATGGATCCTTGAGGAACCCCTCTTTGAATTGTTAAAAAATGTGACATTTTTTCGTCAATTCTCACAGCTTGAGTTCTATTGTTTAAATATGATATAAGTAAAGCTATACTATTGTCATTGAACTTGTAGATGTACTTTAATTTGTTAATTAAGATGTCAAGCACGTGTAATATCTAAAAAAAAAAATTATAACTATTGACCATAAAATCCTATAACACACAAAATTATTGTCATAATTCGACTTACTATACTTGCTATATGTCTCACGTTAATCACCCATTAGAATTTTTTAGAAACTACTTCGATTAGAATCTAAAAAATTTGGACGTATTTTGATTTTCTATTCTTAATAATTACCAAATATTTAGTAATTGGTAATAATATGCACAATATTTATTGTTTGAGTGAAAACAATTAACTCGTTTCATTTGTTTTGATGTGCTGGTAAGAATTTCACAACAATCTTCATAAAGAATTAAACTATCTTAGTTGCTTTAACAAAGAATAGTAATTTATATGAAAATTTGAAGAGATTGGTATAGGGAACCATAGTACCATTCGAAAAAGAATAAAATTGTGCATAATCTTATAAAAAAGCATACAGGGTGTTTTATTTCAAAAATAAACTTACGGTTGTTTGAAGTTATTAAAATCCGCCATTAAATATCGATCACCCAGTATGTAATTAACCCACTTTAAAAATATGGGTAGGAAGCTTGGTAGTATAGCTATCATTTTTGCAAATTTTGTTGATCCAACTTACTTAGTGTAAAATAGGTAGGTATAGTTTTAAACTACCTACTGTTGTGTGATATTTTTTTATAATATATTAAATATCGTCAAAACGGTAAATTCTAGAAATATGAAAGCCTTATGAAAGAGTACCTAAAATCGTAAGTAGAATTGAAAAACGTATAAATATACAGGTTGTTCTATTTAAAATAACGAAGTTGATGCCAACTTCCGGTATATCCGGAAGTGCTGCATAGATACCGTTATTTTAATTGAGGAGAACATACCCAATAACGCTATTGTCCAAATTTTTAAAATTCTAATTAAATTAATTTGTTTTGATCAAATTGTATTTCGTGACTTACCCTATTTTATATTTGTGCACACGAATTTGTCCAACGCAACCGCCACAGAAGAAACGAAAATTACTTACGTTAACTGTCCTCTTTCTTCTAATCCAAAATGCGGAGATGATCCATTTATTTCCAAAGTTATCTACCAGGAACCATAGATTTTAATCCGAAGTCTTGTCGAACATGCCCTTAACTCGCATGCTTCTTAATTAAAATTTTGTGTGCATAAGAGAATGTTCACCATCCGCAGAGCGGTTACTTGATTTCAACATTAATCAAACGTTATTCTCTTTCACGGCCACGAACGAGAGGTCCTTTTTGTGGATACACATCAAACGTAATTTTCACTCGCGCCCTCGAAAAGTTTGCGTTGAAACTTACATTATTCGGCGTTTAACGATACTTAGGCGGTTGTATTAATTTTAATTAAACAACATTAATCCGCACTATTTGGCTACATGTCGCTCCGAGTGAGTTTACTTAAGAACTAACTAAAAAACTAACATCGGGTAAGAAAGAGTCGCCCCTCTCATTAGTTTTTTTCTACATCACTAACGTTACAAAAAAAATTACTGTGTTACAAATTTTCTTAGAATTATCAAACGAAACCGCTTACCTAGAATTTTCGACCGTGGGCGCAAAGCCGTGTGTTATTACTCCTTTAAACAAACATATCGTTAAATTAGTTAATAACGCCGGTCACACCGACCGTAATTCGTAGAACAAAAACAAAGATACCCTTGATCCACAACACTAAACGCAAAATGAGAAGTAGAATTCCAAGAAATTGACTGGTGAGAACTATGAAATCGGTATTGCTCAGACGTGACAATAACATCTTTATAACTCTAAATTAAGAAAAATATCAAATGACCAAAACAATATTTTAACAAACTTGACCGTGAACACACGTGCAATAAAATGTAAATGAAATACGTTGTAACTATAGTCTAATTCAATTCAAAAGAGCATAACCGGACTAAAATCATTTGCGCTTACAAAAAAACAATTTTTCACCAAACAGAGGTGACAAAGTGATATATCAACCTGAACATCAAACGGGGATCTACGTTTGTTTCACACTGACATATGCTATTAAAAAGTGTTGCTGCAGTTATTAACTGTTGATGGAGCTCATCGGGAATTTTCTAAAATCTAATCGTAATGCATTAAAATTAAAGTTCTGTACTTACTAATGCTGATCCACACCTCACAATTGATAATAACACCACTAATGTATTTATAGCTTAAAAAAAAGTGATCTATCTTTATACTATTTACCTCAAATAGTTACTTTAGTTATTTTTTCTTTTACATACTTTGTTCTTTGTAAATGTTTTGTAATTAAATAATTTTAGTAAAATAGTTTTATTTTTTAAATTGTTTAAGAAAGATGAAAAAACAAGACTTCTAAAAGGGGGCGTATCTAAAACATTAAATCTTACGTCTAACCTAAATGCATTGATTGTTCATTGAAATCAAATACATATATATAAAGTCTTACTCTGTGAAGTTGTTACGTTAAAAAAAACCGACGTTATTAATAAATAAAAACGCTACATACATTTGGGCGAGTGGCATAATAAATTAACCTGGATTGAATCGAAGGTCGTCAATCATTAAGAAATTCGTCAACATTCAAGCAACGCCAAATGGAGATGACTTTCAGTCTCCATTTACCAGAAGCTCGACCTGTAGAGAAGGATTTTTAGGACTTACCTTGTGAAAGTACTTCAATGAACCTGTAAAATTAACAAAACGCACACAAACACAAACAATTACGTATTAAAATGACTCCTTACAACGAAAAATTGACATAATTTATTGCATTTAGAAACATTTACATTATAAAAATACAATAAATATGAGTAACTTACAATCTAGACAACAGTAATGAAGACTGTCACAAGAATCACAATAAATTCTTATCAATCACGTGATTCCTAATTTACAAAACTGTTAATTAATTTAGAATACACAAAAGAATATTGTTTATGTCTTCGTGTGACCTCGTCTGGTGCAACATGAATTGCCTAAAGTTAATGCCCAAAATTGTCTTAAATATTTTTTGCGCAACCAAACAATAAAATGTTTGAATCAATAGTTAAATGCCAAAGCATTTTTTGTTACAGAATTTACGCACGAAATAACCACTTCAGTATGTCAACAGAGTAACTTAACTTTAAAGCCTTTTTATTTAAGTTCTCAGGTGTTGTTAATAAATTAAGTCGATATTATAAATACATTGTTGGTTCAGGCAAAGGTAAACGGCAGTTGCAACAGGTGTTTAAAGAAAGCCATCGGAACATACAAAGGAGGACTTGTTGAGCGCGGACGTCGCATTATATAAACGAAATTTTTACAAAATCGTTTTTACTAGCAAAGTACTGAGCAACCAGACGATAATCTCAGCCTTCTCGAAAAGTTACTTAATATTTGGAAAGAAGTTCGTACAATAACCTCAAAAGCAAACTATGGTAACTAATCCACTTAAACACACTTCAATAAGAATGCATTTAAAATTAACCGACACAAAAAAGTGCTATATACAGATGTTTATACTTGAAGAGCTTGACAACGAATAAATGAATACAGTAAGAAAGTTTCCTTTTATAAAGACTGCACGCACCGCTCACATAATTCTATGGCGGAAGAAAAAAAATGAGAATGAAATGCAATAATTTTATTCCAAAAAAAGCGAAAATCTCGCGTCTTAAACAAAGTGTAATAAAAAAAATTAACGGGATCAATAAATAAGTATGTCTCCTAGATATTACCAAGCAAATTGCAAAGCATTAATAATTTAAATAAACCAGCAAAAGCAAGTCTCATCTATAGTAACAATTTGGTTTAAGAAGTCTACATCGTTTTCAAATTGAGCACAGATCCAACGCGATGATTCTACCCTTGCACGCTTTTGGTCAACATTCAAACATTTGGGGATCCAGTTTGCAGCAATTTTTCTCATGTTCAAATTGACGTGAACCATGTGATGAACGCGTTTGTATGAAATATTCAGTGCTTTAGATATCCGTTTTAGCCCAATTTGACGGTCTGATAAAATCATGTCATGAACTGCATCGATATTTTCGGGTACTGACACAGAAACTGGCCTTCCCGATCGGTCATCATCTTCAATGGAAAATTTACCTCTTTTGAAGCTTGCATTCCAATTTTTGACGATCGCGTACAAAGGACATCGATCACCAAGGGTATTAAGCATATCTTCGTAAATCTACTTACCTCTTAACCCTTTTAAATACAGGTACTTGATGATGGCTCGATACTCCAATTTTTCTATTTTCACAATTTTGGTGGACATCTTTTTTCATACATCCTCGTAAATATAACTTAACTACTAAACATTATTTACTTTGTTAATTAAACGGAAAATTAACCGGATTTAGAAAACTCAAAATTAAAAACAGTTTTAATTTTGAATCTCATTTAAACAGTAACATTTATAATAATTCTTAAGTAATAGTTATTTTTCTATTTAAAATTGAATTTTTATTATTCAAAAATCAATCTTCCAGCAAAATACATATACAGTGCTTTTCATTTAACATTAGATTTTACATGTTAATATTTCAATCTCATGTTAACACTTTTTTGGGACATCATCTGGTATAAACCATTTATGTTAATTATAATTAAGTGGTAAAATGTCTATTAGAAAATATTCTCAAATTTATTTATTTTGAGTTTAATAAAGAAAAAACAAAAAAAATATCGTAGGTAATTAGAAAGTGAGAGGTGATTAGCTTAATAGCTTCAAGGTTGAGCTGTCCTCTTTTCACTCTTCTATAACATATTGCCATAATTTGGCTTGTATGAATTAATGACAGTTCTTCTTTTAGATAATTGTTTTCTATATATATACTTTTCAATTGTTTTCGTGCCTGAATTTACTCATTATTAGATGCGTTTTTAGGTATCTTTTCTAGAAACCTTCGTCGTATTTCTTAAACTTTGGAAAAGTTTTGACGTACAACAAAATCATTTTTAGTTTTTTTTAATCATTTCTAACATGCGTAGTATTTTAATCTTTTTAAATCAGATGTTAGATAGTAATATAAAACTGAATAACATTGTTAAAATAACCAAATGTCGTTCTCAAAAAATGAAGAAACTACCCATATCAAATCTTACTCAACCGGAGGCACAATGATACGAGAATGTATTTGTGCAAAGAATACAAAATTTAATCTTGTTGAAACATAATATTCTGTAGTAAACCTTAATTTCTAATTGCCAATTTTGTAGTAATTAGCTACACAATAAGTTAGACTAAATGACAATTGACACATATCGGTAGTGTTCTGTTGACCACAACAGTTTTGTATCACAGTTTTATTAAGAAACGCAATGGAAGTTAGAAGTGCATCGTAATCTATAGTATTATCGGGTTTAAAGAAATAGAGTTTAAAGTACAGACAGTATGAAAAACATCTTAAACAAGGATCGTTTGGAAACAGTAGAAGATATATGAACTTGTACCCCAGACGGGGATCTACCCCTGTTTTGCACTCACATTCGCTAATCAAAGGTGTTAGAGTTGTAATAAACTGTTGATGGAGCACAGCAGGGACTTTCTAAAATCTGATTGTAATACATTAAATTTAAAGTTTTATATTTACTAATGCTGCTCCACACATAACGACCGACAATAACACTACTAATGTATTCATGACTTACAAAAAAGTAAAAGTGATCTAGGTTTTTATACAATTTAACTCGAATATTTAATATGTTGTTATTTTTTTTATGTGTTTATTTTGTACGTGTTTTTTATTTGAAAAATTTTTACTGAAATCTCTCAGACCAGATAAGTGATTATTTTGTTTTCTGGTTTGTTGTTTGGTGAACGAATTCTAACAAAAAGGGAGCCGTTTACAAGTAGAAAGTGATAGGTACATACTATAAATAGTTTGGTTAGAATTTTTAGTAAAATACTAGTCAAATGTTTGCATGTTACATGTTCTCATTTAGCAAAAAAATCAGAGAAGAAGAAGAACTATTTGGCATGGTTTTATATTTTTGAATTGTTTAACAAAGCGAACATTTTTTTTTTTTTTTGATAAAACACTTGTAACAATGCAAACCTGAATTAACATTTAGGAGTTAAAATCTTGAATATTAGTTCGACGATTGCACGTTAGAATGCTATGCAGTATTCTCAAATGGACAAGTTTTGTTGTAACAACGTTGCAATAACGTTGGAAATGTTGGGTACATTAAAGTGTTGCTCTGTAGTCAGAACATTAAAGAAGTGTATCGTTGTTTTAATATAACACTATAGAAGCAATGCCTGACGATTTTATTTCACCTTTGTATTACCATCATTTTTTATCATTTTCCTTAGTTTACCGGACAAAACAAATATGTTGCAAATAAAAAAAACTTCACAATGTGGTTCGTGAGTAATGGGCAAATAAAGAAATAAACAAAATAAATAAAACAACCTGTATATTGGTTATAAAGGATCGAACACCTGTATAATATATTTTTCCGTCGACCTCATTATAAAATTGAGTTTTACGTACTCCCTGAATAATCATAAAGTAACACTTTTTTAACTGTAATACTTTTCGTCCGCAAACATCTGTCAACGTCAATTATTATTTTATGTCAAATTAAATAAAGTCGAAGTAACCAGTATGAAAACCCATTTTTAAGAAAGGATGAATTTAGTGACTACATAGGATATTACAGTACTTTAGGTACATACTGAAACATTTTAGATACTGCAGAATATTGTTTGATAACTTCCATTTATAACCTCAATTTCTCAATCCCACACAACTTTGAACAAAAACAATTTGTTGTTCAAATTACAAGTAACTGATTTTAATTGCTTTGAAATGATATTAATAAATTGTTTATAGTTTCTACAATGTGCGAAGCATATAGAACAGCCTGGTTGTAATCTCACAATACTCGATACATTGTTTTCAATATGTAACACTTTAACTTCTTTAAAGTTATTCATTTATAAGGTAAGACAGAATTCATACGACTTGAGATTGCTTTAGACAATTTTATTAGGTAACATTAAGATACAGAAGCGGAGTTCCGATACAAAATTTTCACTATCATAAAATACAAAAACTTACAGTAGAAGTGAGTTAATTATGGGTACCTTTCTATTACTGTATTTGATTGATGTAAATAAGTAATAATGCTAATGGAAAACACAAGAACAGTAATTACTTGTGAAAAATCATTTGAATATTGATTGTGTCGCAGGAAAAAACAAAAATAGAATCATATAAGCCATCAACATTACTGGGTTCAAGATTTATTCGTACACAAAAACAAGGTGAATTTCACAGTTTTCAATAAGCTGAAAGAAGATTATTACATTTTTTGAAACATTTTCGGAGTGAATCAAAAACTACGTTTGCATACTTTCTTACGGCCAGGCAATATTTTTATTGAATATAAAATGATTATAAGTCTGACCACGGTACAAACTCAGTCTTATAACTATTATATGTCCAATTAGTAAGAATCGACTTTAATGTGTTTAATAGGAGAAACTTCATTACATCTTTGATCATAAACAATTAAAGAAATGCATTAATTTTGAGGGTAGGCTTCCAACTATAACTACATTTTTAAATATACTTCAAAATAACACTACCTAAATGTAATTTTTATTATTTTAATAAATTATAAAAAAGTACATGTTTTACCTATTACCTATCATAATCAAGTGATCTTATAAAAATTATGTGATTGTTGTAAACAAATGCTTTATCGGTACAATATTCGAACGCGGAAAGTTTTTATTTCCTTTAATAAATTTTGACACAAATGTTACAATACTGAACGGTGAAGTGAACATTAGGTACAGTAAAATCAGAACAAACGTAAAATTTTTGTTTAAAATTACTAAACATTTTGTTTTCAGTAAACGGTAATAAATAGAAAATTAATTAATTTAAGGTCAACGGAAAAAATTAATATGTACCTCGGAAAAAAGTGCTTTTAATAACCTCGCCTGTTTGCTTGCCTCGGCTAACGCCTCGACCAGCAAATTCAGTCTCGTACATAAAAGTGCACTTTTTTGTCCTTGTTACATAAATAACTATTTCCGTCGACCTCATTATAAAATTGAGTTTTACGTACTCCCTGAATAATCATAAAGTAACACTTTTTAACTGTAATACTTTTCGTCCGCAAACACTTTTCGTCCGCAAACATCTGTCAATGTCAATTATTATTTTATGTCAAATTAAATAAAGTCGAAGTAACCAGTATGAAAACCCATTTTTAGGAAAGGATGAATTTAGTGACTACATAGGATATTACAGTACTTTAGGTACATACTGAAACATTTTAGATATTGCAGAATATTGTTTGTTAACTTCCATTTATAACCTCAATTTCTCAATCCCACACAACTTTGAACAAAAACAATTTGTTGTTCAAATTACAAGTAAATGATTTTAAGTGCTTTGAAATGATATTAATAAATTGTTTATAGTTTCTACAATGTGCGAAGCATATAGAAGAGCCTGGTTGTAATCTCACAATACTCGATACATTGTTTTCAATATGTAACACATTAACTTCTTTAAAGTTATTCATTTATAAGGTAAGACAGAATTCATACGACTTGAGATTGCTTTAGACAATTTTATTAGGTAACAGTTTGATACAGAAGCGGAGTTCCGATACAAAATTTTCACGATCATAAAATACAAAAACAGTAGAAGTGAGTTAATTATGGGTACCTTTCTATTACTGTATTTGATTGATGTAAATAAGTAATAATGCTAATGGAAAACACAAGAACAGTAATTACTTGTGAAAAATCATTTGAATATTGATTCTGTCGCAAGAAAAAACAAAAATAGAATCATATAAGCCATCAACATTACTGGGTTCAAGATTAATTCGTACACAAAAACAAGGTGATTTCACAGTTTTCAATAAGCTGAAAGAAGATTATTACATTTTTTGAAACATTTTCGGAGTGAATCAAAAAACTACGTTTGCATACTTTCTTACGGTCAGGCAATATTTTTATTGAATATAAAATGATTATAAGTCTGACCACGGTACAAACTCAGTCTTATAACTATTATATGTCCAATTAGTAAGAATCGACTTTAATGTGTTTAATAGGAGAAACTTCATTACATCTTTGATCATAAACAATTAAAGAAATGCATTAATTTTGAGGGTAGGCTTCCAACTATAACTACATTTTTAAATATACTTCAAAATAACACTACCTAAATGTAATTTTTATTATTTTAATAAATTATAAAAAAGTACATGTTTTACCTATTACCTATCATAATCAAGTGCTCTTATAAAAATTATGTGATTGTTGTAAACAAATGCTTTATCGGTACAATATTCGAACGCGGAAAGCTTTTATTTCCTTTAATAAATTTTGACACAAATGTTACAATACTGAACGGTGAAGTGAACATTAGGTACAGTAAAATCAGAACAAACGTAAAATTTTTGTTTAAAATTACTAAACATTTTGTTTTCAGTAAACGGTAATAAATAGAAAATTAATTAATTTAAGGTCAACGGAAAAAATTAATATGTACCTCGGAAAAAAGTGCTTTTAATAACCTCGCCTGTTTGCTTGCCTCGGCTAACGCCTCGACCAGCAAATTCAGTCTCGTACATAAAAGTGCACTTTTTGTCCTTGTTACATAAATAACTATTTCCGTCGACCTCATTATAAAATTGAGTTTTACGTACTCCTTGAATAATCATAAAGTAACACTTTTTTAACTGTAATACTTTTCGTCCGCAAACACTTTTCGTCCGCAAACATCTGTCAATGTCAATTATTATTTTATGTCAAATTAAATAAAGTCGAAGTAACCAGTATGAAAACCCATTTTTAGGAAAGGATGAATTTAGTGACTACATAGGATATTACAGTACTTTAGGTACATACTGAAACATTTTAGATATTGCAGAATATTGTTTGTTAACTTCCATTTATAACCTCAATTTCTCAATCCCACACAACTTTGAACAAAAACAATTTGTTGTTCAAATTACAAGTAAATGATTTTAATTGCTTTGAAATGATATTAATAAATTGTTTATAGTTTCTACAATGTGCGAAGCATATAGAAGAGCCTGGTTGTAATCTCACAATACTCGATACATTGTTTTCAATATGTAACACATTAACTTCTTTAAAGTTATTCATTTATAAGGTAAGACAGAATTCATACGACTTGAGATTGCTTTAGACAATTTTATTAGGTAACAGTTTGATACAGAAGCGGAGTTCCGATACAAAATTTTCACGATCATAAAATACAAAAACAGTAGAAGTGAGTTAATTATGGGTACCTTTCTATTACTGTATTTGATTGATGTAAATAAGTAATAATGCTAATGGAAAACACAAGAACAGTAATTACTTGTGAAAAATCATTTGAATATTGATTCTGTCGCAAGAAAAAACAAAAATAGAATCATATAAGCCATCAACATTACTGGGTTCAAGATTAATTCGTACACAAAAACAAGGTGATTTCACAGTTTTCAATAAGCTGAAAGAAGATTATTACATTTTTTGAAACATTTTCGGAGTGAATCAAAAAACTACGTTTGCATACTTTCTTACGGCCAGGCAATATTTTTATTGAATATAAAATGATTATAAGTCTGACCACGGTACAAACTCAGTCTTATAACTATTATATGTCCAATTAGTAAGAATCGACTTTAATGTGTTTAATAGGAGAAACTTCATTACATCTTTGATCATAAACAATTAAAGAAATGCATTAATTTTGAGGGTAGGCTTCCAACTATAACTACATTTTTAAATATACTTCAAAATAACACTACCTAAATGTAATTTTTATTATTTTAATAAATTATAAAAAAGTACATGTTTTACCTATTACCTATCATAATCAAGTGATCTTATAAAAATTATGTGATTGTTGTAAACAAATGCTTTATCGGTACAATATTCGAACGCGGAAAGCTTTTATTTCCTTTAATAAATTTTGACACAAATGTTACAATACTGAACGGTGAAGTGAACATTAGGTACAGTAAAATCACAACAAACGTAAAATTTTTGTTTAAAATTACTAAACATTTTGTTTTCAGTAAACGGTAATAAATAGAAAATTAATTAATTTAAGGTCAACGGAAAAAAATTAATATGTACCTCGGAAAAAAGTGCTTTTTAATAACCTCGCCTGTTTGCTTGCCTCGGCTAACGCCTCGACCAGCAAATTCAGTCTCGTACATAAAAGTGCACTTTTTTTGTCCTTGTTACATAAATAACTATTTCCGTCGACCTCATTATAAAATTGAGTTTTACGTACTCCTTGAATAATCATAAAGTAACACTTTTTTAACTGTAATACTTTTCGTCCGCAAACACTTTTCGTCCGCAAACATCTGTCAATGTCAATTATTATTTTATGTCAAATTAAATAAAGTCGAAGTAACCAGTATGAAAACCCATTTTTAGGAAAGGATGAATTTAGTGACTACATAGGATATTACAGTACTTTAGGTACATACTGAAACATTTTAGATATTGCAGAATATTGTTTGTTAACTTCCATTTATAACCTCAATTTCTCAATCCCACACAACTTTGAACAAAAACAATTTGTTGTTCAAATTACAAGTAAATGATTTTAATTGCTTTGAAATGATATTAATAAATTGTTTATAGTTTCTACAATGTGCGAAGCATATAGAAGAGCCTGGTTGTAATCTCACAATACTCGATACATTGTTTTCAATATGTAACACTTTAACTTCTTTAAAGTTATTCATTTATAAGGTAAGACAGAATTCATACGACTTGAGATTGCTTTAGACAATTTTATTAGGTAACATTAAGATACAGAAGCGGAGTTCCGATACAAAATTTTCACGATCATAAAATACAAAAACTTACAGTAGAAGTGAGTTAATTATGGGTACCTTTCTATTACTGTATTTGATTGATGTAAATAAGTAATAATGCTAATGGAAAACACAAGAACAGTAATTACTTGTGAAAAATCATTTGAATATTGATTGTGTCGCAGGAAAAAACAAAAATAGAATCATATAAGCCATCAACATTACTGGGTTCAAGATTTATTCGTACACAAAAACAAGGTGAATTTCACAGTTTTCAATAAGCTGAAAGAAGATTATTACATTTTTTGAAACATTTTCGGAGTGAATCAAAAAACTACGTTTGCATACTTTCTTACGGCCAGGCAATATTTTTATTGAATATAAAATGATTATAAGTCTGACCACGGTACAAACTCAGTCTTATAACTATTATATGTCCAATTAGTAAGAATCGACTTTAATGTGTTTAATAGAAGAAACTTCATTACATCTTTGATCATAAACAATTAAAGAAATGCATTAATTTTGAGGGTAGGCTTCAACTATAACTACATTTTTAAATATACTTCAAAATAACACTACCTAAATGTAATGTTTATTATTTTAATAAATTATAAAAAAGTACATGTTTTACCTATTACCTATCATAATCAAGTGATCTTATAAAAATTATGTGATTGTTGTAAACAAATGCTTTATCGGTACAATATTCGAACGTGAAGCTTTTATTTCCTTTAATAAATTTTGACACAAATGTTACAATACTGAACGGTGAAGTGAACATTAGGTACAGTAAAATCACAACAAACGTAAAATTTTTGTTTAAAATTACTAAACATTTTGTTTTCAGTAAACGGTAATAAATAGAAAATTAATTAATTTAAGGTCAACGGAAAAAATTAATATGTACCTCGGAAAAAGTGCTTTTAATAACCTCGCCTGTTTGCTTGCCTCGGCTAACGCCTCGACCAGCAAATTCAGTCTCGTACATAAAAGTGCACTTTTTTGTCCTTGTTACATAAATAACTATTTCCGTCGACCTCAATATAAAATTAAGTTTTACGTACTCCCTGAATAATCATAAAGTAATACTTTTCGTCCGCAAACACTTTTCGTCCGCAAACATCTGTCAATGTCAATTATTATTTTATGTCAAATTAAATAAAGTCGAAGTAACCAGTATGAAAACCCATTTTTAGGAAAGGATGAATTTAGTGACTACATAGGATATTACAGTACTTTAGGTACATACTGAAACATTTTAGATACTGCAGAATATTGTTTGTTAACTTCCATTTATAACCTCAATTTCTCAATCCCACACAACTTTGAACAAAAACAATTTGTTGTTCAAATTACAAGTAAATGATTTTAATTGCTTTGAAATGATATTAATAAATTGTTTATAGTTTCTACAATGTGCGAAGCATATAGAAGAGCCTGGTTGTAATCTCACAATACTCGATACATTGTTTTCAATATGTAACACTTTAACTTCTTTAAAGTTATTCATTTATAAGGTAAGACAGAATTCATACGACTTGAGATTGCTTTAGACAATTTTATTAGGTAACATTAAGATTCAGCTAATTCTAAAAACTCAAACATCTTCTTCAAAAACGATTTAACACCAATGCAACTCCAAAATTTTTCCTCTCTCAAGTCTGAGCTCAATAAAAGAACGCAAGCAGGAGAAACAAATCTAACAATCAAGTACATAAAAGGCACACCTAAAATTGTCCGAAATGAAAAAAACTAAAATATTCCCAACATAAATTTCCTTTAATGTTCTACTATCAAAACGTTCGTAGCTTATTGTCTAAAACCACACATTTTCTTAACAATGTTTATTGTAACAACTTTGACATTATCATGCTTACTGAAACCTGGTTACGAGATGATGTACTAAGCAATGAGTTATTTCCTAACCACTACAATGTTTATCGTGCTGATCGACCTGGGAGAAAAGGCGGAGGTGCACTTATTGCAGTCTCAAGTAAATTTGAAAGCAGACAAATTCAATGTTCGGCTCTTAGCGACCTGATAGATGTTGTTACCTTACAAGTGATAATTCGTGGAAAGTCGATTTTTATTGCTTGCGCATATATACCTCCCAACACTCCAACGTCTGATTACAATAACTTATTTACTACACTTGAACAGGTTCATAATTTATCTAGTAGTACTTGTATATCTGGTGATTTTAACTTGCCTAACTTATACCAACATTCAATTGATGAAAATTGTTCTTCGGCCCAACTCCAATTATTTGTTGATTTTATTAACTTCAACAAACTTACTCAGCACAATTGTATATTAAATGCGAACGAAAATCTGCTTGATGTGTTTCTAACTTCTCATGATATTAACACGGATGTCACTAGATGCGATTACCCCTTGGTAAAAATTGATTCTCATCATCCCGCTCTTCTCAATAAAATCGAATTCATAAACCACAAACATGCAATTTTTCATCCTAACGTTACATCAACTAGTTATAACTTTAGAAAAGCCGACCTCCAGAACTTGTATTAGCCATGATGAATTGTAATTGGAATGATGTGTTGCAAAGTAACAATCCTAATACAGCGTGTAGCATACTATATGAAAAAATCTACTCAATTTTTAACAACTATGTACCATACAAAATTAATAAAGTTAATACTATCAAGTTTCCACCATGGATTACAGAAGAAATTAAAAGGAACCTTAGGAAGAAACGTCACTATCATAAACTATATCGCCTAACTAATAACTTAAGTTATAAAATTTTATTTAATAACATTCGTAAGTTGTTAAAAAAATAATTCATAATGAATACAGAAAGTTTATAAATTACACTGAATCAACTATTCAAAATAACGTGAAACAGTTCTGGTCGTATGTTAACAATCGTAAATGTCGTAGTAGGATACCATCTAATTTGACCCTTAATGATAATCAATTAACATCACCATTAGATTGTGTTAACGGTTTTGCGGATTTTTTCGTAATACTTATAGAGCACCTATTGCCACCGAAGTGGACCTTCCATGTAATAACTACGTTAACAGCTTAGTAATCAATAGCATTACTCAGGATGATATTGTAACAGCTGCCAAAAAACTTAAAAGCAACTTCAATTGCTGGCCCCGATAATATCCTCCTTCTTTGTCAGAGACTGTATCACTTGTCTGATTGACCCACTTTTACATATTTTTAATTTATGTCTACGAAACAGCATCTTCCCTACTTTGTGGAAACTTACCCGAATCTGCCCTGTTCATAAGAAAGGTCCAGTAAATGAAATAATAATTTATCGACCTATAGCAATCCTAAATAACTTTTCAAAACTACTTGAAACCATTTTATATACCAACATAAGCAGACACATCCGACCTATGATTTCTGAGAAACAACATGGGTTTATAAATAAACGATCTACGCAAACTAATCTTATTACTTTCACTCAGTACGTATCTGAAGCTTTGAATTCTAAACTACAAGTAGACACAATTTATACGGATTTTAATAAAGCGTTTGACACTGTAAATCATTCCATCTTATTAAAAAGCTTGACTCTTATGGTTTTCATCCAAAACTCACAACATTACTACATTCATATCTAACTGATAGAACATTATTTGTTGAATATAATGGTTACAAATCCAAACAATATACTGCTACTTCTGGTATTCCCCAAGGGTCTAATCTTGGTCCATTGCTTTTTTTAATATTTATCAACGATATTACAGTAGGAATTAATAGCCATTTACTTCTATTTGCGGACGATATTAAAATTTTCAGAATTAGATCGCGAAAACTAGAACGTGATGGTTGTTTCTATCGGTGGTCTTATAAAAATATTTAAAATAAGTGATTTTTGGTGTATTTAAATCTTTCTTTTGGGTGATTAATCAATTGAAATGCAAGTTGATCATAACGCATAATATTTACTACAAAGTTAAATGCTATAAACGATTAATAAGGACATTTATAGTTGTTACATTTAACAATAGTTATAAATCTTATCAGTTTATACGTATTCCGACCTTGTATTGCATATTTACTTACGTAGAAAAGATGCCTTCAAACTGCAATCATTGTGGAAATTCTGTTACGCGTAATGATAGTGGCACAATTAAATGTTGTGTTTGTGAGATGATTTTCCATGATAAATGTGGCAATTACACTACTGGTAACAGAAACGAATGGAAGTGTAAAATCTGTTCTAGAGATAGCGAAAAGCGATTTTGAGTGAAATTTTGACGAAATTACGCTTATTAAGATCTGAGCAGATCGAAATTAAAACTTCCCTTAACTTATGCCATGAAAAAATAGAGGACTGCAACGAAATATTAAAAATCAAGAACAAACTCTTCTGGACCATTTAAACCGCATTGAGCAGCTTGAAACAAATAATTTAAAATTACAAGATGAGAACCAAACTCTAAATAGACAATTGAATGATTTGGAACAGTATACGCGACTAAATAGTTTAGAAATTATTGGTGTTCCAGAAGTAAGGAATGAAAATGTATTTGTCACCGTTCAGCAAATTGGTGCTACGCTAGGATTTAAAGTTGAATCACAAATGATTGACGTTTGTCACAGGATGAAAACTAACCCTACTAAACTCAATCAACCTAGATCTATAATAGTCAAATTCGTAAGACGCTGGGATAAAGAAGAATTTCTGAAGTGTAGAAAAGTTAAACGTAATTTTAGTACTACGCAGCTTCCCAACTACTTTGGTGAAAAGACTGCTTCAAACAACAATCCTATATATGTTAATGAATCGTTAACGGCTGTAAATAGACACTTGTTGGCACATGCCAAGAAGTTTCAGAAGGAACATAAGTTACAATTTGTATGGACTAAAAATGGTAAGATATTTATAAGAGCCAAAGAAAACAGCAAAGTATTCCGCATCTCCAAAGTTACTGACTTAAATAATGTTTTGCAATGAGTTTTGCGCATGAATCTCTTTTTATTTCTGTTATCAGTATCTTGCTTTTTGTTTTATCCAATACATTATTATGTTTAGTTTATCTTATACTTATTTATGATTATTATTATCGTTTATGTTATAATGATGAGTAGTACTATTAGAATTGCACACTTTAATTCCAGGTCTTTAATAAACAATTTTTTTGATAAAAAGAATACATTCAATCAAATAAGTTTGATATCATAGGCGTTAGTGAAACATGGCTATCAAATAAAGTCGATATCGCTTTGGTGGATATCCCCGGATATAATTTTTCTCATACGGATCGAGTAACTTTAACATGGGGTGGAGGAGTAGGTATTTATATAAATAGTAATTTCAAATTTACTATCTTATCTGTACCATTTAAAAGTAATTTAATGGAAGACATTTGGATTAAACTCACATTTGCCTCCAAAATAATCATTATAGGCACCATTTATAGAAAACCCAATTCGTCTCTAATTGATTTCTTAAATATTTTTGAAGACATCGTTTCTTTTATTATTCCATTATGTGATCAATTTATTTGTATGGGAGATTTCAACATCAATATACTTGATATACATTGTTCCGCTACTATACAATTATTGTCAATGCTAGATGGGTTTGGTCTAAAACAAATTATACAGGAACCAACTCGTATTGTCGCTAATAGTTCTACACTCATTGATCTTCTTATCGTAAATTCAGATAAGATTATTAAAAATGTAGGAGTATTTAATTTACATGAAATGTCTGATCATGAGCTAATTTATTGTGAATATGAAGTTGGTGAGAAAATTGATAAAAAATTAGTATTTTATACCTACCGTGATTTCAAAAAATTTGATTACAATAACTTTTATAATGACTTACTGCGCGTGTCTTGGGATAATCTTTTTAAAATTCATAATGTTGATGACAAAATAAATTTTTTTAATATCACCCTTTTGACACTTTTTAATAATCACTCTCAAATAAAGACTGTTAGAATCACAAAACCTAAAAAACCTTGGTTAACAGATAATATTAAAATAATGATTGCTGCTAGGGATAAAATGTTACAAAAATTTAAAAGTCAAAAATCCTCTTCATTGGAGTGAATATAAAAACTACGTAACAACGTAAGTTCTGCCATAAGACAAGGAAAAAGAATTATTTAACTTATTCGGTAAACACTTTTGGAACCAAAAGTTGTGGAAGGAATTGAAACATACTGGTGTACATTTTAACTCAAAAACTAATATTCCTGATGAGTTAAATGATCCTAACAACATAAATTATTTTTTTCTTGAACTTGATAGGTCTTTGAAGTCAGATAACAATAAATACACAAGTTTTTATAATAACAATAAGTTTGATATAAATCAAGAATGCTTCAGTTTTACACTAACAGATAACGACGAGGTTCTAGACATTGTTAATAATATTAAAAGTAATGCTGTAGGATCTGATGGTATAAGTATTAACATGTTACAACTATGTTGTCCTTATTTAATTCCAATTTTAGTTCACATTATTAATTCGTGCCTGCTCGAATCTGTGTTTCCTAATTGTTGGAAAGTGGCACATATTATACCTATTCCTAAAACTACAAATCCTAAAAGCTATTCTGATTTAAGACCAATTAGTATCCTTCCAGCGTTTTCAAAAATTTTTGAGAAAATATTAGCTGTACAAATAGACAAATATATCACAAACCATAAAATTTTACCTAAAACGCAGTCTGGTTTTAGGAAGGGGTATAGTTGTGCTACATCTCTGCTAAACCTCACTGACGACATCTTTTCTGCAACTGACAGTGAAAAGTTGTCATTAATGGTTACTTTAGATTATTCCAAAGCTTTCGACACTCTTGACAGACAAATTCTATTAGCAATTCTAAACTATATTGGTTTCAATTTGAAATCAATTAATATGATAAAGAGTTTTTTGACAGATCGCTATCAAGCTGTTGTGTGTAACCAGTCTAAATCACATCAATTACAAATAAAATTTGGAGTGCCACAGGGTTCTATTCTTGGGCCACTTCTATATAATATATATACATTTAAGTTAATAAAATCTTTAAAATACTGTAAGCCCTACATATACGCTGACGACTTACAGTTATGTTATAGCTTTAACGTTAAAGAAATAGATGACGCTTTATCAAAAATAAATGCAGATTTAAATAACATTACTCAGTGTTCTGAAGAGCACGGACTTAAAATAAATCTTAGTAAAAGTTATACTATTTTATTTGGAAAACCTAAAATAAGAAACAATTATAGGAATTTTGTTATTAATATTAAGGGTCACGTTTTACAAATAAAACCGTATGTCAAAATTCTTGGAGTTATAATAGATCAAAATCTTAGATTTAGAGAACACGTATCAAGTATGATGAAAAAAGCATATTTAAATTTAAAAATAATCTTTAATAGTCGTTTTAGTTTATCATCCAAGATTAAATCGGTACTTTGTAATTCTTTAGTACTATCCCAGTTTAATCATTGTGATAGTGTTTATGGACCTTGCCTTGATAGCATTGACAAAAGAAGAATTCAATGTATGCAAAATTCATGCTTAAGACTGATCTACGGAATAAGAAAATTTGAAAAGATTTCTTATACCTTGAAAAATATTGAATGGCTAAATATGGAAAACAGACGTTTATTGCATAGTGCTACCCTTTTTCATAACATTATAGTCACAAAAACACCAAGCTACTTATTCGAAAAAGTTCAATTAAGATACAAATCTCATTCAATCAATATTCGCTATAAAAATTATATTACCCCTCCTGTACATCGTACTACTTTCTATCAACGATCATATTCTTACACTATTTCTAAACTTTATAACTCTGTACCCACTTATTTAAAAACTCTGGAATCACGTGCATTCAAACTGCAACTACGCAAAAATCTTTTAGAAAAATCATTAGTTTAGGTAATCCCATCATAATTTTCTGTTATTTCTCATATTAAATGATCAATTTCGTATTATTCTGTAGTATATCCTATTATTTACTCATTTATTAAATATATTTTTTTTCTCTTACTTTAATTTTAATCTTAGGACCGTCTCCATCGCTTTTTAATTTATCGCTTCACTAAAGTTTAATATAAGAATATAATGGGTTAAGTGTAAGAGCAGAGGTTATTTTTTTTTTAAAATAACTATCTGAACTTCGCCCAGTTGAAGCAAACTAATAGCACTACACTGAAGTTATGTATTATATATATATATATATTTATAAATTTATGCAAATGTGCTCAGTGCTCACTATGTTTAATTATCTGAATTATATTGTTTTTTCTATTTTGCTTCAATAAAAGACATTATTATTATTATTATTATTATAAGTAACTTTGATGATTGTAACTCATTACAAAATGATCTAATCAAAATTCAAAACTGGTGCGTAAAAAATGATCTTTTTTTTAATATAAACAAGTGTGTCACTTTAACGTATTCAAGAAAGAAGAATGTATTTTGTTATGAATACAAATTAAACAATACCGTACTACGTAGAGTTACTGAATATAAAGATCTTGGAGTAATATTTGAAAAGCATTTAACGTTTAATAATCATATCAAATCAATTTACAACGATTCTTTAAAAAAATTAGGTTTTATACATCGAACATGCAAGGATTTTACAAATAACAAGACTCTTCTTACTCTCTATTATGCTTATATAAGATCGAAGCTTGAGTATTGCTCTTTGGTTTGGTCACCGTATTACCAGAAAAGCATCTTACTACTTGAAAATATTCAGCGAAAATTTTTAAAGATGATCTACTTCAAAGAGTTTCATACATACCTGGACCATGAAATTGATTACACCACTCTGCTGTCAATGTTTACCTTTAAAAGTTTAGTGACTAGACGTACATTTCATTCAGTTAAATTTTTTTATGATTTAATTCACGGTTCTATCGACGACAGTAGTAGTAGCAATAGGGGCATTCAGCAGCAATATCAATTGCGCGATGTAATTACTCTCTGTACATGCAAGTACACAGCGTGTACTTAGTGTAATTGCGCGCGCTTGCGGGGTGTAGCCGATGTACATGCAGTACTTTTTCAATTACTCTCGGTACTTGCAGAGGGCATAATTGCGCCAACCCTTTCCGGCACCCCCCTTGATGAGGTATTATGTACATGATCCTAATTATTCGGATCGGAAAGAATGCAGACGCAGGTAGCAAACCTTTGTCGCAGGTAAAAAACCCTTCGGTATAAAGACACCTGTTAATTTTTCGTTGTTAAAAGTAGTATCATTTAAATAATCTTAGCTAATGAAAACTGCTAATTACACATATTTACACCCATTTGTCGTGGGTGTTGCTTTGCTAAAAAATATTTGAAAACATGTTGTTTATTTGTGCCGTCATCCGTCACATGATTTCCTTAAATAACGACTTTTGTATAATGATGTGCCAATAAAATTCAAAAGCACATCTAAGATGGCATTCTTGCAAGTCGTCACACCTGTACACGTGTATGTAATTGAATAATTGATAATTAAAACCGCTACGTAAAGATTGATTAATGGTTTGTGTTCTACCACCGCCCCGAGTACTTACGATATTGATAGGGTGGAAATGTAATTATCTTGTTTACAACAAGAATTTAAACTGAATGTTAATTATGTAATTGAGTTAATTTTAATCGTCAGCGTACTATTGTAAGCATCGTTATGACAGGTGTTTGAATCGTTTATTCAAAAATTCTTGTGTGAACTTGTGACGTTATTCTTTTCTATCGTATTTGTTTATCCCTCTCTTGCTGCACGAAGGGTATGCGGTGGTCGGCCTTGAATATTAACGACTTTTGTATAATGATGCGACAATGAAAATTCAAAATCACATACTCGATGTACATATGGCCTTCTTGCAAGAAACCACACCTGTACAAGTGTATGTAATTGAATAATTGCTAATTAAAACCGCTAATTACACGTAATGAGTGATATACACACATAAATAAAGTATTCAATTTTAATTTTAAATTATGTATTACGCTAATTATTATTAATTATTATTACATATAATACTCATGTTTCTCTAATTATTTCTTTTGAGAATATTAATATAGGTAAATGCATTTATTTCCAATGCATCTAAAAGAATGCGATTGGCCTTGAATGAACGGTTATAAAAAGGTGCTTTCTATTCTTTAAATGATTAATAACAAGATTATTAAATTGATTATTTATATTTAATTAAACTTCGCCATCCCTAATAAGAGTTAAAATAAAAGCAGCTGATTAAGTCCGTTCGATAAGGACGTAGCCGGTCAAACAAGGGTTATACATCGGCGATCTTCCTTCTAAATGTTACATACATACACGAGTGGGTTATTCCATAATAATTTTTAAAAATATGGAAGCGGTAAAAATCAGATATTTAAACGGGAATTATAAACATGACTGTAATTTTACCGCAGTCAATTCCACGGTACAATTTAAAATTATTGATGTGTTTAATGTAGTTGAATTACATTATTTTTATAAGTTAAAGTGCGTCCAAATATGTGACTCTAGTCGGTTTTCGTTGTTACGTCGCTGAAAAGTTTCTACAAGAAATTCTAACCCTTTTTAACACATTTGGTTTCTCTCTTACAACAAACTATGGCATATAGTAAATCAAAGCATGTGGTGGGTGCTTTGTACTAGCCAGGTAAAATAAGGAGATCATTCAACAGAATGCGACAAACGCGATGGGCCACGATAGATTACATTTTTCTGGTTATTTTTTTTTGATAAGCGCAACTTGTTTGTAATACGTAACTCGTGTTAATTACCTACTAAAGAATGTAAATTAAGTTTACACTTAAGCATCATAACTTTGTTAATTTAATAATGTATATGATTGTTGGTGCAAAATATAGATAAAAAGCGTTAAATAAATCCAATCATGATTTTAAATATCGAAACTTTTGTAATAACTCTAAAAACATATGTGTCAATAGGTTTTTATTGTTATTGTCGGTAATTGATAGACTGATTCTCCAAAAACAAAGCGCTGACTTAACGTTTTAGTAAAACCATATTCGCTGCAATCAACCCTTTGTATGTGTAAATTTTACACACCAGAAGCGTTAGGTATTTCTAATCTTTGCATCAAGATGACCTCCGTATTTTTGAAAAAATCGTTGTCGAATATCAAATTGCATTTTAATAAGACATATATTAAAACAAAAGTAATAATTGATATACTTTCATACAATTAATAACGAAGACATCAGATAGAAGAAGAACATTAATTAATTTTAACTGAAATGAAACCGAATTTGATAACTCCGAAAATGGTGGAGATATTGTTACAGCAATTATAAAAAATGGAAAATCAACGCTATTTTTGTTAATTTATTGTATTTAGCCCACTTAGATTTGGTATTAATGTTAGCGTATATACTTACACGGTTTTCTGATAAGAACAGTCATCCAGTTTACCATTATCTTTCGCATACCTCGATAAATACTTAACTTTTCCGATCGAAACGTACGCAAACTAAAAAACCATGGTTATAGATTGTCGACTCATCCTTCAAAATCAGATTTCTACAAGAAGACCCGATAATTAATTAGGAAGCCGCGATTAATATAAATTACTATTAGGAGTTCACTGTTAAGAATTGTTACGTTACTGCATTTTTAAACTTATTTAGCTCAACATTTTTTAGTATGAATTGTAAGGCTGTGAGGTAGTAGGAACTCCAACTATGAAAATCTAAATTTTCTATTTTTTTCCTAAAATGTTTGTTTTAAATGGTAAATGACACATAAGTTACCGCTCATCGACAGTGATAAGCGAACATTAATCAATATATCAGCAAAATACATGTTGAAAAAGTTAGTGTCAGTGTTTAATGAACTAAACGATTTAAAATTTGAAGAAATTAAAAAAATAAGATAACCTTTCAGATGTATGCAGATTTTGTGTCTTTACTGATGCTTACTGCATACTGTAAAAAAGGCGATGTAGAATCATACAGAAAATAGCAGTGTTGTTGAACCCGCATAGCTTCGTATATCGTGTTCCAACAGGTAAATCTCACTTTATTCAACGTAAATCTCTCTCTTTTTTAGAGCATTTGCTCATTCCCGCTATTGACTAGCCAGTTTTATGTTATATCATCCATGTTATCTATTTGAAACAAATATCTTATACTTTTATGTCACCATCTTAATTTAGATACTTGTTGTATAAAAGGTTATAAAGTAGCAGTGTTCTTGAACCCGCATAGCTTAGTCTATCGTGTTCCAACAGGTAAATCTCACTTTATTCAACGTAAATCTCTCTCTTTTAGCGCATTTGCTCATTCCTGCTATTGTCTAGCCAGTTTTATGTTATATCGTCTATGTTATCTAGTTGAATCAAATATCTTATACTTTTATGTCGCCATCTTAATTTAGATACTTGTTGTATAAAAAGGTTTAATGTCAATATGTATGATAAACATGTATAGAGCGGTGTCGAAACCGCATAGTCACCCAAAAGAAAGATCAGGAACGGTAATAAGTTCATAACAAGGGCTATTTGGAACTCATTTCAGCCTTGTTGTCTTTTCCAAATCATCTAACCATTATTTTGTAACCTTTTATATGCAAATTTGGGCATGCAAAGTACAACGCTTAATGATTTCGAAAATCATTTATAAATCGACAAATAACGCAGTATTCGGAAGTTTCATGGCAAATGTAGATAAGTGTACGGACGCAATAGTTGCAATAGTGTCGCCAATCCCACCACTGATTAGTGTGAATCGGAATATTATATCGTTATCAATGTAATAATTATGTTCGAGTTTTTCTCTCACACGTATACGCCACCGTTTAACATTTGTCCATATTTAGGGTCAAACACCATGTACAATGTTTGAATTATGTTGAAGATAATCACATGTACATCTGTACATATAATTTTAAATCAGCAGTAAAAAAGAGTATGATCGGATACCTGTTATATCCTTGGTAAAAAATCAAAAAACAGAAGAGGCGGGGCTAAGTTTGGCACATGAGCAACTTTAGAATTGGAGAATATCGATCGAGATGAATAATTGTTAAATGTTACATATTGGTGGTGGCAGATAAGATATGAGTGAAAGAATAACCGTAGTAAGCTATGAGGCACATAGGTCTTCATTTTAACAAGAAAAATGTTGTTTGGAATACGATCAAAGATCTTAGCTATACCCAAATAAACAATCTCTACTTGGACTTGGGGGCTGAGTTTTTATCAAATTGAGAAAAACGTGCACGATTGGGCGTGCTAGAACAACGAAGCAGAAAACCATGTTGATTAGACGATCTTGAAAAATACTTTGATAAATTATGCTGTATAACAACATTTCGAAAACTTTGGCAAACATTGTTTAATTAGCACATAATTGTTGCAATTATTAGAATCATCACTCTTGTGGATCAAAGAAAGAATCTGATCTGGTTTTGACGTTTGTTGCATAGTTTTTAATACATCTGACAACATCTTGTTCGATAACATTCTTAATCAATATACCAAAAATTATATTAATAATGGTTGGAGGTTAAATTTACGGAACGTCGGTTCTCATATAACTTGTTCTGCTACATTTACATGTTACTTCGTTCGAATAGAACGTTTGTTTTTATCATTACGACGCTATTTTTGTTAATTTATTGTATTTAGTTCACTTAGATTTAGTATTAGTGTTAGCGTATATGCTTACACGATTTTCCGATGAGAGCCCTCATACACTTTACCATTATCTTTCACATGTCTTAACCCTCAAGTAGGCGCTACTAAAAATTTTTCTTAAGTAGTCGCTACAGTGTACTTTGTACACATATAAGATTTTAGAGAATTATTACAAAAACAGAATTTTTAATGCATTCATATAGCAAAATAGTTATTAAGTTTCATACAAAGAAACATTCACTGATGGAAAAAAGTTATAAAAAAATTATTTAATGAAGAAAACAGAAAACAATGTTATAACTTATAAGTATTACAAATAATTGGAAAAAAACAAAAATAACAACTTGTATATCGGAACTGACTTTTTACATGTTTTCGACTTCTTCCAGGTTTTGACTGTCATTACAAGTAAGACATATGTGAGTTGTAATAACATGTTCTTTACAAGCTAATTTTTGGCAATTACTGCACTGGATTGTAGTGACTCTGTTCTTTTTCCATTCACACAAAGAACATTTTCCTCTTGAAGGTCTAGCTGCTTGTTGTTCACCTGCTGCATTATTAGTTCTGTATTTGGTTAGATACTGCTTTACATCGCACGGCAAATTTATTATATTAGCTCTCATCGTCAAATGTGGCTTCATAAGGGAGAATGCTAAGGTTTTGAGAAAGATCCTTCGTTCATCTGTGTTGTCTGGAAAGAATTTGAAGACTATATAGGAATTTAAGGCTGCAATATTCATTATCTGAAAGAACACAACTAGAGGCCATCTTCGGGTTCTTCTTTGAACTGTATAATTTCCAGTTTTCTGGTCTACAGTATCGATTCCTCCTTTAGTTGAGTTATAAAACAAGATAATGTCGGGTTTAAGGCTCTTTTGATCTACGCCGTCATTGTCGTGCATAGTAGATACTAAAAGTACGGCTTTCCTCTTTTTGGGACAGAAAGAAACAAGAGTTACGTCTTCTTGAAAGGCAAACATTGAAGATAGAACTGGTCGATCTTTATTTGGAAGTAGTGCCACTGGAATTTCTCTCTTGTTCTTTTAAGAGTACCTACAAATGTTATTTTCTTTTTCAATAGATCTTTTGCCAACTGGTAACTGCTGTACCAGTTGTCACAAGTGAGGTTTCTGTTTTTCCCCTTGTAAGGGTCTACTAATCTCGATACAATTGCAGACGGCGTATTCGACTGATTATACGGTCCATTAGGCTGCGTGCCACAATACAGTTCCAAATTGCTGACGTAGAAAGTATTTGAATCGCATAACGCAAACATTTTCAGTCCGTATTTAGCCGGCTTCTTAGGTAAATACTGAATAAAACTACATCTGCCCCTGTATGGAACCAACATTTCGTCGATAGTCATAAACGGTCCTACCATGTAACCATTTTTACAATTAGATACAAATTTATCTAAAATGTTTCTAACGGGGGCAAGTTTATCGAACAATCTTCGTTCCTGTCTACTATTTACATCATCAAATCGAACTACACGAAGCAAAAATAGAAACCTTTTGGAACTCATGCACGCTCTGGATATTACATTCCCCTCATCGATATCCCAAATTTCGTGAAAATCAGTGTGACTTTGTTTTTGATTCCTATAAAGTAAAGTAGACCCAATAAAGCCAATATTTCTTCTCTCGTAGTTTCCTTAGCATCTCTAATTCTGCTAAATGCGTCTTGTTTTTGTTGAATAAATATATTACTGCATTTTACAATTTCGTCCACCATCTCTACCGTAATAAACTGTGTAAATATGGTATCTGGTCTCACTTCTATTTGGTGATTGAGAATAGGACGGGAATATATATTGGTCACATTTTTTGTGCATGTTTACTAAACTTACTTTTGATGGGATGATTGCGCCAAATTGTTTGTTTATCTTTACCGACATAACACGGTTCCCTAAAAACTTCCTCAGTCGTATCCATTTCATAATTTTCACCGTCAGTAAGTTCTTCTGCCGTATCTTCCATTTCCTGTTCTGAGCCGGTGTCATGCTCACTAACTGAAATCTCTTCGTCCGAAACTTCGTCATCATCAGAGCCTCCGACCTCTTGTTCCTCTTGCTCTTTGAATATGGCCGCTCGAAAGGCATCCAATTCTGCTTCTGTTAGTTTTTTGGATTTCTTACATGAACCTTATCCCTAAAAATATATATAGGTAATAAATTCCTACATGTTTCACATGGCATCTCTATCTTTTGCGTTTTATGAATAAATCGTATCAGGTTTCTACTTTATTTTTAATTTATTATTGCCATAATGATACAGTGCAATACGATTTACGATGTATAATGAATAAAACAAATTTATCTAAACATATACTTACATAGTCGCTACGTGTACAAAGTACACCAAAGATACAAAAATTCACTATAAAACGATATCTATTGATCTGTGTGGTTCGCCACCAACTGAGGCGTTAGAACATAATTCGATATGAGGTTACGTAAAGCGACGAGTGGGGGAAGTGGTGCAATAAGAATTACTCTTGCAAATAATAAACTCAGTGTATTAAATACACTGTAGCGCCTACTTGAGGGTTAATAAAGGACCAACGTTTCCGCTCGAAACGTTGACAAACTAAAAGGGCACGGTTATAGATTGATGTCGCATCCTCTTCAAAGTGTCTTCAGTGTCGTCCGATCCCCTGCGAAATTCATACGTCTTGACTCAACTCTCAAAGGTACAGGTTTTAATAAAAATAATTATTTGATTTCACCCTCATTAACGTCAATTTCGTATGAAACCCTTGTTCGGATCCTTTTCTAAAACACGCTCCTTTATTGTAATGGTGTTTCAAAACATGCTGTTTTTGTTGCTTTTGTCCACTTTTCGGAAACGATAGGTTTCTGAAATAATTGCACAGAACATTATAAATATGTCATTTTTATTGTATTATGTTAACGCCCCTTTTGGCACAAAACCGATAAAAACCCTTAGAAACCTTTACAAAATCATGCAACGTACAAAATATTTTCCATAAAATCTATAAGAAACCAAGTACAAGCGAATACAACCTGTATAAAACCCATAAGCCTTGCACTCGTCCCCATTGGGTAATTCATTAAACTTCTCGGAATTGACGCTTGTATGGTTTAAATAATTGTATACTTCAGCAAATATTAACACCATTACGCTGAAACACCAAAAGTCGGTAGAGAGTAATAGCGGGTCCGGGGACCTCACTTACTCACCTCTGTCTGAGAAAGATCACAATATCTCTTTCTCTCTCTCTAACTCATTGTTTTTGCATATGCGTTTCCTTGTTTGTATGTCATAATACCAACATACAGAGTGTTACAAGAAAAATTCCCCTAACTAATGAATATTTCTAACTAGATTTATAACTAGATTCTTTAGAATACAAATATATACCAATACGTCAACATGTTGGTAAACCTGAATTATAAAAGTAATTGTTAACGTTCCACTCTTAACGCTTACCATCACCGAATCCCTATCATAACTTTGTATATACATGATCTCAAGTTCCGTTTGAACTTTACCATTAATTTGAATATATATACGTTTATTTAGCAATTTCTAACTTGATCGCTTAAACACGATTTGATTATTGATAATACATCATATATCTTACTTAAAACAAACGGAATATCATACAGCTAAATACAAATTACCAAAACTTACAACGCTAATTAAACCAAACCATCATACATTCAATAAAATTACAATTACAATTTTTTAAACGTAAACGAAGTGCTTAGCCTTAGAGGCCCTATGTTACTATTTGTATTGTATTACTTTGAATCGTCCTTTAAACTTTGTTAATTGACAATCCGCCACAATATGCACAATGGTCTCTAACTCGTTTATACAAACGCAAATTTGGATTAGCAATCGCATTCCCATTTAAGCAGCATTGAGTTGCATTTTGAATGGCCTGCTCTTATGTGATTTACTGTTGGCCGTATGTTTCTTTTTTAATCAAAACCAGAGGTTTCTATTGTTCAATCATCAATAAGATGTTTATTGAAAATACTAACTCTAGAGCATAATTTTTTCCATTCTTCAACTTCAGAAAAGCAGTACTTAAACAGTCTTGCAACAATACAAGTATGCATGATGCAATTCGACTGTGCTCTATTTTTACCCTTCTTTGATGATAGCTTTTCAACCACACAAGCGCAATATTCCGCTTTCGAACAAACTGATGCCGATGCAACTGTACGAAGCGTCTTTGAGGCTAAATGAAAATTCATCATGGTGATCATACAATTCTTTCGGATATATTACGACAACCTCAGAGATATATTTGGTTTTGATGAACCTTCAGATATCTCCTCTACTGTTACAAACTCCAACGATTGGTGATAATATCAATAACTTGACAAGTATTTCTTGCTAGCCTTCAAATACCAAATACTACATTGGCTAATTCAGCTTCTAATATCCTTTTTAATAAATGTGACATAGAGATATCCCCGTTAAGAGGTCTAGTTTAATAGCTATATTTAAGTATAATTGTCCCCGTACATACAGCATTAATGAACTTAATACAATACAACCTTTACATGGACGGAGAAAGAATAAACACATCGACGTCGATAACATAGCACTAATCACGGAAACACAGGAAGAATTAAGACAAACAGTAGAAACTATGGACATCGTTTTTCAAAACGTCTATAACATCAAGATAAACAAAACCAAGACAAAAGAGATGAAGTGCTCAAGGAACATCCAAAATATGGATGACGTGGTCATTAATGGAGAAATAATAAAAGCTGTGAGCGAATTCAAATATCTAGGGAGCATAATCGCACAGGGCGAAAGATGCACCAAAGAAATAAAAAAAAACACTAAATATGGCCAAGAGAGCTTTTAAAAAACAACTACTTACATTGAACGGTTTAACAATAGACACAAGAGTACAATTTACAAAAACATGCATATAAAGCCTAGGGAAAGCTGAATAAAAGAAAATAAAATCCTTCGAGGTATGGTGCTTTAGAAGAATAGGGTGTTTTATTATTTTATTAAAAGCAACAACATGTGTTAAACATAAAGGAAAAATAGTATATTTCAGAGCATGTGTTCAAAATGTCCACCTGCAGCTAAAATGCAAGCATCTGCTCGATACGTTCGAAGATACCCGGATTGTTACGAATAACATTACAGCCTTGTATGATACGATTTTGAAGATCTTGTACGTTTAATATCGGGGTTGTGTAAATGAACGATTACAATTCTGTTACCAACATTTAGTTCATCAGCAATTTTTCTGGTACTCGTTTCTGGATGTTGATCAATCACTTGAAGAATCTGGTTTTCCAATTGTGGAGTTCTCACAGTTCTGGGTCGTCCAATAATATTCTTTGATTTGGCAAAAGTTCCAGTTTCTTGTAAACGAATATGTAGCTTAGTAAACGTATCTGAACATGGTAAACGATTATTAGGATAGCGCTGGGCATACATACGTCTAGTCTCTAAGGCATTACCATTCGCTAATCCATACAAAAGTGTATATTAGCCATTTCGGCATTAGTAAACACAGGCATCGTTGTTAACTTAACACAAAAAGATCGTATTATTAACAATTTATTGTTCGTTGTTTGCGTTAGTTTTTAGGTTTGACACAGTTGTCAACGTTATTTCAAAGACCACTTAGAATAAGCATGTTTTTCGAAAACCAGTAGCGTCACCCGAAAAATTAATTTCAAATACAATCAGAGCTGATTTATTATAAACAATTTAACACCCTGTATCTCATTAACGACAAGACTTATCACACATGTTTATATGAACGTTTCGTCTTAAAATTGAGTAACGAAACCCCCATATAATATTTTAGATTACTTAGGAAACACCCTGTATACTGCTATCGTGCAGCGATTAAAGGGTTTTTAACAAATATGACAGTTTGCAGATGTGATAAAACCACCCTTTCCTTTTCACTATGTTCAATCACAAGGACTAAATTTTTTGAGTAAACTATTTTAACATCATTTTCTAGACGTTTACAAAGACTTTAGTGCAATCTTGGTCTCGATATTAAACATATTTTGATAACTTCTTTATACAATCTCCAAAGAATAAGGTTGATACATATCTGAGCTTATTACTGTTCCTAATCTCTCTGGTTTTAATTGTTTTTAATGGATAATTTCTTATCGTGTATCTATCTTTATACTTGAACCAAGGAAAATCGTCTTGTAAATTAGTGCATCTATCTGTTGTATTGCATGTGTTTTTTCTGTTTTGTTGAGATGTTCTTCAGTTTTGGTAAGTTTGTGTAAACTATAGACAAAGAGAGGCTATATTTCAAGTTCTTTCTAATATATGAAAATAATGGCAGTAAATTTTACAGGAGACACAAAAAACTTCGCAGAAAGAATATTCAAGGCATGTGTGATATTTTATTAAGTGAATTATAACTAAAATATAATCAGACAAAGTATTTTAATCGCATTTTTAAATTATCGGTTCTGTTTAATTATTTATGTGTGATACGCCCTATTGCGTATTCTTGTTTTGTGGGTTACGTGTTATTTATATCTTACTTATAGGGTTAGCACAAGAATAGATGCTAAGATGTGAGGCTTACGACAAATTGTAATTGAGGGATACGACGTAAAGCAACAAAATAGATTAGAGAAGTATAGTTCGTGATGTTTTTTGTCTATGATAAACATATACCCTTACCTTTCGTACACAACACAAAAACTGTTAAAAACATAATATGAATAACTACATTTTTGCAGCTTTTTTAGTAGAGTTACGACATATTGCACTGAAATTATTTATTGTGGATTCCGGCCTATTACGTTTCACTTTGACTTTTCCTGGGGACACAATCTTTTGAAATACTGAAGTAAAGAGGTTTCTATGGTGATGAGGCTTACGATTTATTGTGAGAACATAGATTCAAACTGTAAGAATCAAATGGGTCCAAAACGCAAAATCCTATTTTTATTTGTTACGACATATCCCGCTTAAGCCATCGATATGTAATGTAAATATTAATTCGAAAATTATAAATTTTTAAGGTATTATTATGTTTAAGCGATTTTAACAAATATTGCCATATTATGCTGCTATATTCTTCGATGTTCTATTGATGAATTACCCAATGGGGACGAGTGCAAGTCTTATGGGTTTTATACAGGTTGTATTCGCTTGTACTTGGTTTCTTATAGATTTTATGGAAAATATTTTGTACGTTGCATGATTTTGTAAAGGTTTCTAAGGGTTTTTATCGGTTTTGTGCCAAAAGGGGCGTTAACATAATACAATAAAAAATGACATATTTATAGTGTTCTGTGCAATTATTTCAGAAACCTATCGTTTCCGAAAAGTGGACAAAAGCAACAAAAACAGCATGTTTTGAAACACCATTACAATAAAGGAGCGTGTTTTAGAAAAGGATCCGAACAAGGGTTTCATACGAAATTGACGTTAATGAGGGTGAAATCAAATAATTATTTTTATTAAAACCTGTACCTTTGAGAGTTGAGTCAAGACGTAGGAATTTCACAGGGGATCGGACGACACAGAAGACACTTTGGAGAGGATGCGACATCAATCTATAACCGTGCCCTTTTAGTTTGTCGACGTTTCGAGCGGAAAAGTTGGTCCTTTATTAAGACATGTGAAAGATAATGGTAAAGTGGATGACTGTTCTTATCGGAAAATCGTGTAAGCATATACGCTAACACTAATACTAAATCTAAGTGAACTAAATACAATAAATTAACAAAAATAGCGTCGTAATGATAAAAACAAACGTTCTATTCGAACGAAGTAACATGTAAATGTAGCAGAACAAGTTATATGAGAACCGACGTTCCATAAATTTAACCTCCAACCATTATTAATATAATTTTTGGTATATTGATTAAGAATGTTATCGAACAAGATGTTGTCAGATGTATTAAAAACTATGCAACAAACGTCAAAACCAGATCAGATTCTTTCTTTGATCCACAAGAGTGATGATTCTAATAATTGCAACAATTATGTGCTAATTAAACAATGTTTGCCAAAGTTTTCGAAATGTTGTTATACAGCATAATTTATCAAAGTATTTTTCAAGATATTTCGTCTAATCAACATGGTTTTCTGCTTCGTTGTTCTAGCACGCCCAATCGTGCACGTTTTTCGCAATTTGATAAAAACTCAGCCCCCAAGTCCAAGTAGAGATTGTTTATTTGGGTATAGCTAAGATCTTTGATCGTATTCCAAACAACATTTTTCTTGTTAAAATGAAGACCTATGTGCCTCATAGCTCACTACGGTTATTCTTTCACTCATATCTTATCTGCCACCACCAATATGTAACATTTAACAATTATTCATCTCGATCGATATTCTCCAATTCTAAAGTTGCTCATGTGCCAAACTTAGCCCCGCCTCTTCTGTTTTTGATTTTTACCAAGGATATAACAGGTATCCGATCATACTCTTTTTACTGCTGATTTAAAATTATATGTACAGATGTACATGTGATTATCTTCAACATAATTCAAACATTGTACATGGTGTTTGACCCTAAATATGGACAAATGTTAAACGGTGGCGTATACGTGTGAGAGAAAAACTCGAACATAATTATTACATTGATAACGATATAATATTCCGATTCACACTAATCAGTGGTGGGATTGGCGACACTATTGCAACTATTGCGTCCGTACACTTATCTACATTTGCCATGAAACTTCCGAATACTGCGTTATTTGTCGATTTATAAATGATTTTCGAAATCATTAAGCGTTGTACTTTGCATGCCCAAATTTGCATATAAAAGGTTACAAAATAATGGTTAGATGATTTGGAAAAGACAACAAGGCTGAAATGAGTTCCAAATAGCCCTTGTTATGAACTTATTACCGTTCCTGATCTTTCTTTTGGGTGACTATGCGGTTTCGACACCGCTCTATACATGTTTATCATACATATTGACATTAAACCTTTTTATACAACAAGTATCTAAATTAAGATGGCGACATAAAAGTATAAGATATTTGATTCAACTAGATAACATAGACGATATAACATAAAACTGGCTAGACAATAGCAGGAATGAGCAAATGCGCTAAAAAGAGAGAGATTTACGTTGAATAAAGTGAGATTTACCTGTTGGAACACGATAGACTAAGCTATGCGGGTTCAAGAACACTGCTACTTTATAACCTTTTTATACAACAAGTATCTAAATTAAGATGGTGACATAAAAGTATAAGATATTTGTTTCAAATAGATAACATGGATGATATAACATAAAACTGGCTAGTCAATAGCGGGAATGAGCAAATGCTCTAAAAAAGAGAGAGATTTACGTTGAATAAAGTGAGATTTACCTGTTGGAACACAATATACGAAGCTATGCGGGTTCAACAACACTGCTATTTTCTGTATGATTCTACATCGCCTTTTTTACAGTATGCAGTAAGCATCAGTAAAGACACAAAATCTGCATACATCTGAAAGGTTATCTTATTTTTTAATTTCTTCAAATTTTAAATCGTTTAGTTCATTAAACACTGACACTAACTTTTTCAACATGTATTTTGCTGATATATTGATTAATGTTCGCTTATCACTGTCGATGAGCGGTAACTTATGTGTCATTTACCATTTAAAACAAACATTTTAGGAAAAAAATAGAAAATTTAGATTTTCATAGTTGGAGTTCTTACTACCTCACAGCCTTACAATTCATACTAAAAAATGTTGAGCTAAATAAGTTTAAAAATGCAGTAACGTAACAATTCTTAACAGTGAACTCCTAATAGTAATTTATATTAATCGCGGCTTCCTAATTAATTATCGGGTCTTCTTGTAGAAATCTGATTTTGAAGGATGAGTCGACAATCTATAACCATGGTTTTTTAGTTTGCGTACGTTTCGATCGGAAAAGTTAAGTATTTATCGAGGTATGCGAAAGATAATGGTAAACTGGATGACTGTTCTTATCAGAAAACCGTGTAAGTATATACGCTAACATTAATACCAAATCTAAGTGGGCTAAATACAATAAATTAACAAAAATAGCGTTGATTTTCCATTTTTATAATTGCTGTAACAATATCTCCACCATTTTCGGAGTTATCAAATTCGGTTTCATTTCAGTTAAAATTAATTAATGTTCTTCTTCTATCTGATGTCTTCGTTATTAATTGTATGAAAGTATATCAATTATTACTTTTGTTTTAATATATGTCTTATTAAAATGCAATTTGATATTCGACAACGATTTTTTCAAAAATACGGAGGTCATCTTGATGCAAAGATTAGAAATACCTAACGCTTCTGGTGTGTAAAATTTACACATACAAAGGGTTGATTGCAGCGAATATGGTTTTACTAAAACGTTAAGTCAGCGCTTTGTTTTTGGAGAATCAGTCTATCAATTACCGACAATAACAATAAAAAACCTATTGACACATATGTTTTTAGAGTTATTACAAAAGTTTCGATATTTAAAATCATGATTGGATTTATTTAACGCTTTTTATCTATATTTTGCACCAACAATCATATACATTATTAAATTAACAAAGTTATGATGCTTAAGTGTAAACTTAATTTACATTCTTTAGTAGGTAATTAACACGAGTTACGTATTACAAACAAGTTGCGCTTATCAAAAAAAATAACCAGAAAAATGTAATCTATCGTGGCCCATCGCGTTTGTCGCATTCTGTTGAATGATCTCCTTATTTTACCTGGCTAGTACAAAGCACCCACCACATGCTTTGATTTACTATATGCCATAGTTTGTTGTAAGAGAGAAACCAAATGTGTTAAAAGGGTTAGAATTTCTTGTAGAAACTTTTCAGCGACGTAACAACGAAAACCGACTAGAGTCACATATTTGGACGCACTTTAACTTATAAAAATAATGTAATTCAACTACATTAAACACATCAATAATTTTAAATTGTACCGTGGAATTGACTGCGGTAAAATTACAGTCATGTTTATAATTCCCGTTTAAATATCTGATTTTTACCGCTTCCATATTTTTAAAAATTATTATGGAATAACCCACTCGTGTATGTATGTAACATTTAGAAGGAAGATCACCGATGTATAACCCTTGTTTGACCGGCTACGTCCTTATCGAACGGACTTAATCAGCTGCTTTTATTTTAACTCTTATTAGGGATGGCGAAGTTTAATTAAATATAAATAATCAATTTAATAATCTTGTTATTAATCATTTAAAGAATAGAAAGCACCTTTTATAACCGTTCATTCAAGGCCAATCGCATTCTTTTAGATGCATTGGAAATAAATGCATTTACCTATATTAATATTCTCAAAAGAAATAATTAGAGAAACATGAGTATTATATGTAATAATAATTAATAATAATTAGCGTAATACATAATTTAAAATTAAAATTGAATACTTTATTTATGTGTGTATATCACTCATTACGTGTAATTAGCGGTTTTAATTAGCAATTATTCAATTACATACACTTGTGCAGGTGTGGTTTCTTGCAAGAAGGCCATATGTACATCGAGTATGTGATTTTGAATTTTCATTGTCGCATCATTATACAAAAGTCGTTAATATTCAAGGCCGACCACCGCATACCCTTCGTGCAGCAAGAGAGGGATAAACAAATACGATAGAAAAGAATAACGTCACAAGTTCACACAAGAATTTTTGAATAAACGATTCAAACACCTGTCATAACGATGCTTACAATAGTACGCTGACGATTAAAATTAACTCAATTACATAATTAACATTCAGTTTAAATTCTTGTTGTAAACAAGATAATTACATTTCCACCCTATCAATATCGTAAGTACTCGGGGCGGTGGTAGAACACAAACCATTAAACAATCTTTACGTAGCGGTTTTAATTATCAATTATTCAATTACATACACGTGTACAGGTGTGACGACTTGCAAGAATGCCATCTTAGATGTGCTTTTGAATTTTTATTGGCACATCATTATACAAAAGTCGTTATTTAAGGAAATCATGTGACGGATGACGGCACAAATAAACAACATGTTTTCAAATATTTTTAGCAAAGCAACACCCACGACAAATGGGTGTAAATATGTGTAATTAGCAGTTTTCATTAGCTAAGATTATTTAAATGATACTACTTTTAACAACGAAAAATTAACAGGTGTCTTTATACCGAAGGGTTTTTTACCTGCGACAAAGGTTTGCTACCTGCGTCTGCATTCTTTCCGATCCGAATAATTAGGATCATGTACATAATACCTCATCAAGGGGGGTGCCGGAAAGGGTTAGCGCAATTATGCCCTCTGCAAGTACCGAGAGTAATTGAAAAAGTACTGCATGTACATCGGCTACACCCCGCAAGCGCGCGCAATTACACTAAGTACACGCTGTGTACTTGCATGTACAGAGAGTAATTACATCGCGCAATTGATATTGCTGCTGAATGCCCCCATTGCTACTACTGACAGTAACCTTACATTACAGTTTTCATTAAATATTCCTAGACTGTCATCTCGTTCGCAAGATATCATTCACGTTAAAACTGCTAGGACAAATCTGCACTACAACTCGCCAATTCACAACATCAGTAGGAACAGCAACGAGTGTCATACGTTTTTTGATTTATTTAGCGAAAATATTTATAATTTGTATGTACTGCTGTAACCATACTATCTGTATAATTTGTTGTATAATTTTTCCCTGTAAAAGGAAATTTCTGTTGGGAAATAAATATGTAAATAAATAAATAAATAAATAAATACAGAAGCGGAGTTCCGATACAAAATTTTCACGATCATAAAATACAAAAACTTACAGTAGAAGTGAGTTAATTATGGGTACCTTTCTATTACTGTATTTGATTGATGTAAATAAGTAATAATGCTAATGGAAAACACAAGAACAGTAATTACTTGTGAAAAATCATTTGAATATTGATTGTGTCGCAGGAAAAACAAAAATAGAATCATATAAGCCATCAACATTACTGGGTTCAAGATTTATTCGTACACAAAAAACAAGGTGAATTTCACAGTTTTCAATAAGCTGAAAGAAGATTATTACATTTTTGAAACATTTTCGGAGTGAATCAAAAACTACGTTTGCATACTTTCTTACGGCCAGGCAATATTTTTATTGAATATAAAATGATTATAAGTCTGACCACGGTACAAACTCAGTCTTATAACTATTATATGTCCAATTAGTAAGAATCGACTTTAATGTGTTTAATAGGAGAAACTTCATTACATCTTTGATCATAAACAATTAAAGAAATGCATTAATTTTGAGGGTAGGCTTCCAACTATAACTACATTTTTAAATATACTTCAAAATAACACTACCTAAATGTAATTTTTATTATTTTAATAAATTATAAAAAGTACATGTTTTACCTATTACCTATCATAATCAAGTGATCTTATAAAATTATGTGATTGTTGTAAACAAATGCTTTATCGGTACAATATTCGAACGCGGAAAGCTTTTATTTCCTTTAATAAATTTTGACACAAATGTTACAATACTGAACGGTGAAGTGAACATTAGGTACAGTAAAATCAGAACAAACGTAAAATTTTTGTTTAAAATTACTAAACATTTTGTTTTCAGTAAACGGTAATAAATAGAAAATTAATTAATTTAAGGTCAACGGAAAAATTAATATGTACCTCGGAAAAAAGTGCTTTTTAATAACCTCGCCTGTTTGCTTGCCTCGGCTAACGCCTCGACCAGCAAATTCAGTCTCGTACATAAAAGTGCACTTTTTTGTCCTTGTTACATAAATAACTATTTCCGTCGACCTCATTATAAAATTGAGTTTTACGTACTCCTGAATAATCATAAAGTAACACTTTTTAACTGTAATACTTTTCGTCCGCAAACACTTTTCGTCCGCAAACATCTGTCAATGTCAATTATTATTTTATGTCAAATTAAATAAAGTCGAAGTAACCAGTATGAAAACCCATTTTTAGGAAAGGATGAATTTAGTGACTACATAGGATATTACAGTACTTTAGGTACATACTGAAACATTTTAGATATTGCAGAATATTGTTTGTTAACTTCCATTTATAACCTCAATTTCTCAATCCCACACAACTTTGAACAAAAACAATTTGTTGTTAAAATTACATGTAAATGATTTTAATTGCTTTGAAATGATATTAATAAATTGTTTATAGTTTCTACAATGTGCGAAGCATATAGAAGAGCCTGGTTGTAATCTCACAATACTCGATACATTGTTTTCAATATGTAACACTTTAACTTCTTTAAAGTTATTCATTTATAAGGTAAGACAGAATTCATACGACTTGAGATTGCTTTAGACAATTTTATTAGGTAACATTAAGATACAGAAGCGGAGTTCCGATACAAAATTTTCACGATCATAAAATACAAAAACTTACAGTAGAAGTGAGTTAATTATGGGTACCTTTCTATTACTGTATTTGATTGATGAAAATAAGTAATAATGCTAATGGAAAACACAAGAACAGTAATTACTTGTGAAAAATCATTTGAATATTGATTGTGTCGCAGGAAAAAACAAAAATAGAATCATATAAGCCATCAACATTACTGGGTTCAAGATTTATTCGTACACAAAAACAAGGTGAATTTCACAGTTTTCAATAAGCTGAAAGAAGATTATTACATTTTTTGAAACATTTTCGGAGTGAATCAAAAACTACGTTTGCATACTTTCTTACGGCCAGGCAATATTTTTATTGAATATAAAATGATTATAAGTCTGACCACGGTACAAACTCAGTCTTATAACTATTATATGTCCAATTAGTAAGAATCGACTTTAATGTGTTTAATAGGAGAAACTTCATTACATCTTTGATCATAAACAATTAAAGAAATGCATTAATTTTGAGGGTAGGCTTCCAACTATAGCTACATTTTTAAATATACTTCAAAATAACACTACCTAAATGTAATTTTTATTATTTTAATAAATTATAAAAAAGTGCATGTTTTACCTATTACCTATCATAATCAAGTGATCTTATAAAAATTATGTGATTGTTGTAAACAAATGCTTTATTGGTACAATATTCGAACGCGGAAAGCTCTTATTTCCTTTAATAAATTTTGACACAAATGTTATAATACTGAACGGTGAAGTGAACATTAGGTACAGTAAAATCAGAACAAATGTAAAATTTTTGTTTAAAATTACTAAACATTTTGTTTTCAGTAAACGGTAATCAATAGAAAATTAATTAATTTAAGGTCAACGGAAAAAATTAATATGTACCTCGGAAAAAGTGCTTTTTAATAACCTCGCCTGTTTGCTTGCCTCGGCTAACGCCTCGGCCAGCAAATTCAGTCTCGTACATAAAAGTATCTCTTTTCTTGGCCTCGACCGGCAAAAAAAAGTTATAAATGTTTGCAATATCACTTCATACTTAGGATACTGAAATCAGTACAATCCTCATGCTGGAATACGTAAATAATACGTTGCAGTACTCCTTTACATCTTATTTTGAAGGATTTTGTAAGCCTTTTGGCATTTTAATATAGTCACCGTATTGAATGCTGCCAAATTCTATTTAACATGGAAAATTTGAAAAGTCCAATTTATATGTCTTCAAAGTGTTTTTAGGGATTTAAACTATCAGAACACTTAACAATGTCTACTAAAAACATTTGAAAAAATATTTAATAATATTTCAAAACGTACGAGGGTTCAAATCCTAGTCCGATTTCTTTAAGCGTTTGATTTCTATCGAACTGCCAATATATTTATTAAAATACTTACATTATGAAATATTTAGTTTAATTGTTTAATAATAGGGAGATTTTGGATATCGTTTTGGAACTCACGTAATTTTTGGCGTTTGATTCAACTCTCTAATCGAATATTATTCTAATAAATCCATTGCCAGTTCAAGTGAAAAAAGTAAAACATTTAATTATGTCTCTTCACCGATAGAAATTAAACGCTGTTTTTGAAAATAATAATACAACTAAAAAAGGAAAAAAAGATTGGGATTTGAACCCTCGTACGTTTTGAGTTATTATTAATTTTTTTTCAAATATTTTTTAATATGTGTAATGTTCTTTCTTTTATTTTTGTGCTGTACATAACTATTATTATGGTGGTGGCACTGTAACACACACACATCGGTTATTAACCGATGCCGCAGTCGCAGGTCGCTGTCGTTTAGCCTCATTGCTCGCACGATTATTATTAGTTTCAAAAGAAAATGTATCAGTGTATGTATTCATTAAGTATTATGAAATAAAAGAACTTTATTTTCAATCCTTCATTATTGTCGTGGTTTAAGCGGTCTTAGTCATCCCGAACTTATAAAAGACACGACAATAAATGGCGACGAGGACAACAAAAAAGTGTTTCGTTATAATATTAAAGTGTTTATCATATTAATAAAAAGGGGAAATATATGGAAAAGACTCGAAACATGGAATGAAGCCGACAGATTCCCAAGAAGAAAGCAAAATGGCAACAGCAGACATTCAACAACTATCCGCACAAATCGCTCAATTAATCGCAAGAATCCCATTGCCGGTCGCACAAACTTCATCAACAGATCCATCACTGAAACAAGAAATAGTGAGTACGCATAATTTTACATTTGAACATTTTGTCGAAGAAAATGAAAAGTTTTCAAATTACAAATTCCGGTTAGAAAATTTTTTGAATTGAAAGGCATAGCTTCAAACAAAAAGAGTGCGCTAAAGTACTTTTGAATTACATAGGTGCGAAATATGTTGAACTTATTTCTTCATACACTGCGCCCGAACCCCCGTCGGCTAAATCGTATGACGATTTAATTCAAATACTTGAGAATCATATAATGCCAGCACCGAACATTATAGTTCAGCAACATTGTTTTTGTGTCGTATACAAAAACTACAGAAAATATTGCCACATATGCGTCAGAATTACGGAAATTTATTACTACATGTAACTTTAAATGTTTGAATTGTCATGAATCAACGGCAGATTCGTTCCTCCGCGCACAATTTGTTCGTGGACTTAAAGATAAAGATATTAGAGGGAAAATTCTTCAAGATAACAATCCGTCTTTTAATGAGGTCGTCTCAAAAGCAATTAGTCTTGAAGTATCGCATAGTGATAACACCGAAATGTCACAGCAAACGGTCAAAAATACGTATGCAACAGGCACGATAAATAAAATTGATAGCCGGCCACATAATCGGTACCACGTTGATCGCTCGCGGTCTCGCGGTAGAGTTCAAACGTACAAACGAAATCAACGTAGCCGCAGTCGGGTAGATTACAAAGCCCTGGGTATTGAACATTTGTGTTTACGATGCGCTAGAAATAATCATTCCACAAATGATTGTAGAATTGACCGAAACAAACTCAAATGCCATTCATGTAATAAAATTGGTCACGTTCAAAAAGTTTGCATTGTTACGCTCACAAAACGATCTAATCCTAATAACAATTTTATTCATGGCAATAATGACGTGAACTATATTGGAAGTCCTAAGATTGTTAATCTTTATTTCAAAAACAATGCAAGTAATTCGTCAATTAATTCATTAGAATCTGACAAAAGACGATTTTATGCAACAGTCATTCTGAACGATCGCAAAACACAGCGGTTTGAAGTAGATTCGGGAGCTGCGTATTCAATTATCTCGATGTCTACGTACGAAAAATTGGGGTTACCTCCACTAAAGCCTACTACACTTTTATTTCGAACGTATTTGCATGAAAATTTTACAGCTCAAGGAAAAATTATAGTTTCGGTACGTTATAAAAATAGAACCGCACACAACCAAGAATTATACGTAGTAGAGGGAAATCGCGAACCACTGCTAGGACGTTCGTGGATTCGACAGCTCAGAATTTCATTTCAAGAGTTAGATGAAGACGCAGCTCAGCAAAATAATTATTCGGAGTGCTTATCAATCTCTACTATACAAAATGATATACAAGAGATTCAAACACAATTTGCCGATCTTTTTGAACAAAAGTAGGTAACCTACCAGGATTCACATGTTCTCATCGTCTCAGGAAAAATGCCAAACCGCGATTCTTAAAAGCACGTGACGTTCCTTTTGCTTTACGACAAAGGTCGAAGAAGAGTTACAAAGCCTCGAAAATCAAGGCATAATAACTCCTGTAACGCATTCTGATTGGGGTTCTCCGTTAGTTGTAATCCCTAAGCCAGATGGTGGAGTCAGGCTTTGCGTTGATTACAAAATTGCTGTAAACCCTCAGATTGAATCAGCACATTATCCAATCCCACGGATTGATGAAATTTTAAACAAGCTACGGGACTCAAAATATGTTTGCACTTTAGATTTGTACAAAGCTTATTTGCACGTCACTGTTGATGAAGAATCAAAACATATACAAACAATTTCGACTCACAAAGGAACTTTCCGTTTCAATCGTTTATCTTTTGGAATCAAGACAGCACCTTCCGAGTTTCATCGAATACTGGATCAAATCCTTCAAGACATAAATGGTGTCACAACTTATTTTGATGATATTATTGTTTTTGGCTCAACATATAACCAATGCAAAACTCGTTTACTTACAGTCTTAAATAAATTACAAAAAAATAATCTGCACTTAAATCAATCAAAATGTCACTTTTTCTCCGAAAAAATCTCTTACCTAGGGTATGTAATAGAGCAGAATCGTATTTCGAAGGCTCCAGAGAAAATTAAAGCTATTCAGGAAGCTCCGCGACCAAAGTCTCAAGTTGGAGTTAAACAATTTATTGGCCTCATTACATATTATAGTCGTTTCATACCAGATGTTTCTACAATTACTTATCCACTGAGACAATTGCTTAGAGAAAACCATAAGTTTCATTGGACAGCAAAGTGCGAAGCCGCATTTATTAGACTCAAGAATGAAGTATCTTCCGATAAGGTTTTAATTCCGTATAATCCCGAACTTCCAGTTATTCTAGCAACTGACGCCAGTCCTGTTGGAATAGCCGCAGTACTTTCACATGTTATTGACGGATCTGAAAGGCCTATCGCCTTCATATCACGATCATTAACACATTCAGAACAGAATTATTCGCAATTAGATAGAGAATCTCTTGCCATTTATTGGTCTATTCGAAAATTCTACAACTATTTATATGCAAGAAAATTTACATTAGCAAACTTATAATGGTCCTCTTGTTCGAATATTTCACCCAAGCTCAAGTATACCTGCAATTACTTCTGCGCGTTTGCTCCGATACGCCTCGTATTTGTCCGCTTTCAATTATGAAATCAAACAAAAGAAAGGGAAGACAATACAAATGTTGACTATTTTTCTCCCGCGCCTCTGAATATTACGGATCCTCCCTCAGAATTTGATGAAGTGAATGCTCAAATCATTAATCAAATTTCGACAACATCAATTACTGCCACAACAATTGCTGAAGAAACTGCGAAAGACCATGAATTAAATAAACTCAAAAATGGGTTAAAGTCGGGTGATATTAATGACGCACAATTTAATCTTCACGATAACATCGTTTTCGAGGTCACCGAGTATATGTTCCCATGTGTCTTAGAGCACTAATTTTGGAAGAATTACACTACACACATTTAGGCATAAATAAAATGAAAATTTAGCCAGACGATACGTCTACTGGCCATCTATTGATAAAGAAATAGAAAGTCTCGTTAAATCTTGCGCAGCATGTGCTCAAAACAAAAGTGAACCGAAGAAAGCTCCTCTTCATCATTGGGAAGAACCAGAAGAAAATTTTCAAAGAGTTCATATGGATTATGCTGGTCCATTTCTGGATCATCATTTCTTAATAGTAGTAGATGCCAAGTCGAAATGGCCAGAAGTTAGAATTTCGAAACATGCTCCTACTTCAGAAAGTACGATTGCACTTTTGAAGGATATTTTTGCAACTCATGGGTTTCCGGAAGTACTTGTATCCGATAACGCAACTATCTTCAAGTCTGATCAATTTAGTAACTTCTGTCGCAATAGTGGTATATTTCAGAAATTTATTGCTCCAAATTATCCTGCCACAAATGGGTTAGCTGAGAGATATGTACAAATTCTCAAGAATAAGCTAAAAGCCATGAACACTGATTCCTTACCGCTACGTGAAAAGGTCAACGAAATCTTATTTCGATTTCGTGCCACACCGCTCGCTTCAGGACGTACACCTGCAGAAATGTATTTAAATAGACAAATACGAATAAAATTAGACGCACTTAAACCAATAGTTAATATACGGAACACACCAACTTCAAACACTAAGAATAAACAACTGCGTACATTAAGTGTGGGAGAACGGGTGATATCGCGACATTACACGGGGCACCAACGCTGGAATTATGGCATAATCGTACGAAAAGTTGGAAACGTACATTACCATGTTCAACTCGACAATGGATATACTTGCCTCAGACATATAAACCAGCTTCGTCGCACTGAAGTTGGGTATAACGAAAAGCAATCGAAAACAGTCTCGTTCAACAATTATCCAACTACTTCTACGTATATACCTTACCAAAAACTTAACACTCCTAACATCCAAACAAATCCAGACAATGCATTACCAATCCCTCATACGCAAGAGGGCTCGTCTCGAGAGGAAGCCTTGAACCAAAATGGAAACCAGGCGACACCCAGGGGTTCCGTTCCAAGTATTCCCGCTACAACGGCTCAGCCACAGGTAGTGGAAGAGAATGATCAGCCAGAACAAGTTCTACGTAGATCAGAACGTCAACGTCATCCGCCGCATCGTTTAAATGATTACGTTCGGTATTAAGATTTTTTTTTAAATTAATTGTTAAGAATTGCAATGTACCCATTACGTTATTTTCTATTATGTTTTTCAATTAAGGGCAGGAGAATGTAATGTTCTTTCTTTTATTTTTGTGCTGTACATAACTATTATTATGGTGGTGGCACTGTAACACACACACATCGGTTATTAACCGATGCCGCAGTCGCAGGTCGCTGTCGTTTAGCCTCACTGCTCGCACGATTATTATTAGTTTCAAAAGAAAATGTATCAGTGTATGTATTCATTAAGTATTATGAAATAAAAGAACTTTTCAATCCTTCATTATTGTCGTGGTTTAAGCGGTCTTAGTCATCCCGAACTTATAAAAGACACGACAATATGTATGGTTAAATTTTTAAAATTATTACGTAAAATGTTTTCTAGTACACATTGTTAAGTGTCCTGATAGTGAAAACATCTTAAAAACACTTTCGGGACATATAAATCGGATTAAATTCCCCATTTAAACCGAACGCTTCAGATTTTTTGGCACACGCGGTATACTTAAATGAGATGTAATTTTATTTTTCTAATTTTAACATTTAATATTTTCTATTTTCTACTCTAATTTACAAAATTATAAAATACTTGTAGGTAACACGTAATGTAAGGTAAAACGTTTCACAAATTAGTTTATGGTTTTGGGGGCTGTTGGTGTTATGCGTTACAAAATAAAAAAAGGAATGAATAGCGACTTCCTTCAATTAGTTCCACCGCAAAGCAAATATTGAAATGACTTTCCGGCCAACACATATTTGCGGTAGGCGTCGTGGATTAGGAAAAGTTAGATTAAGTGGTTCGAATACTTCTCAAATCCAGTTAACCACAAACTCAAAATTTATTTCGTCTTCTTTTATTTGTCGTACTCGATAGAAAAAGAAGGCGGGCGCCACTGATTAGGTAATACGTGACAAAATCGACTAAGATACGACATAAATTTTATTGCGACTAGAACGTATTATTACAAATTAACACAGTGACAAATAGTTAATTTACAGTAACAGCAGAAGTTGAGTACCTCTTGCGCGTACAGATAACATTTTATTTTGCAACCGACTTCAAAATTTTATTTAGGCGCACGAACGGCTACGGACAAACCGAGGGCGCAGTATAGCGAACGCGAGAAATTATTTGGATAAGACTGCCGCAAATACAAAGCGTGCTTATGAAGCGCGCGCAAAAGATTTAGTGTATTTGGAGTAAGAGCTTCCCCAGAGCACAAAGATTGATAATAGTTTACAGTGTCTTAGGAGTACTAGTAGCAGTTGTCAACACGTTGAGGTAAATTAAAGGAAACACGCCGGTGGATTAATAATCTACCCACGCATCTATCGGGTACTTTATACTGCTAGTAGCGTAAAGAATGGACCTTCGGCGTCGACTGTATTTGACGTAGATAAAAGAAACAGCAAACCCGTCCGCAATAAAAGTAATTTATGCTTCACGTTAGAAGACCAGTATTTGCAAAAGAGTACACTCGTATTTAGCTGATAAAGATATCCATGCTTAGATGAATATCCGTGCTTAGATCTAAAATAGAGTAAAAACAAAGATGTCGGTAATCACGTTGTATTAGGAGTGAAGGATCTTCAACTTACGGTGCCCGTGTAGGAAAAGAACAATGTTTGTCAATCCATTCTTGTCATATGAGAAAATAGCATCCGGAATTACGACAATCTAGAATAAATACTCGTTTATTGCTGATGCCTAAGAAAACGATGGATTAGATTACCTAAATGAAGTCAAATGACGGCGTACCTACAACCGATTAACATTACAACAGCCAAGGAAATGGGTGTAGTACGTTTTTTTACAAAGCAAATCAACGAAAGCCGTAACAGAAATTGTCAAAAGTAATAACGACCGCGTCGACAAGTTTTCTACAATTTACGGAAAATGACCGTAACATTTTTGTCACTAGTTACATAAATAATTATTTCGTTCCCTACGTGTCGTAAAACAAAAGATTCATACACGCACTGATGTCCGTATATTCCCTTGACTGGCCTACATCGAAAACCATCTCAGTCGACAAAAAATTGTAAAGTATGTCTTCTGACTGAACATAAGGCAATTTTTTAAGCGCTTACACGTCCTACTAACTTCGGTGCTTAATAATAGGTCGACTTTCGATGACGATTTAGATATTAGTGTAGATTATGATTGTTTTAATTTTGCGAACAGTAACCAAGAGGTAGATTTAGTATTAGTGAAAATTCGACGAATACTACTCTTTTCGCTACACAATTAAATTATCAAGAACTGGTCAGTTCTGATCGAGATGTTTCTACCGACTTGGCTGAATGGAATTCTAATGTTAATCTAATGTGTTTAAGTGATGAAAGAGATCCCTGTAGGTTTTTTTCTAAAACAACTCTTAATACCTGCAAAAGTTGATACTTATAGCAATTTAGTTGTGTAAAAATAGAGTTCTCGGTATTCATACTGATTCCTCTTAAGAAATCATTATCCTGAGGATAATTTTTCTTTATCTCATAAAATTTTTTAAAAAATTCTATCGAATATTCTATCACACTAAATCAAAGGAGGTAATTTTATATCATTAGACTAAAAATGCGCTTACAAAATTTTTAGGTGACAGATATACAAATTTCCAATAGCGACACTATCGCAATTTCTCTAGGGATTGATAGATTTCCAATAGTTCAAAGCAGTACTTTTATTCTATTATGTGCATTTAAACGAGCATCGCCATTGTTAGTAGGCTGATCTTTTGATAATGAGAAAGATAAACTAGAGAATTTGGAAGTGTGGCGTTTAAGGTGTATACTCTAGACACCGGGTCAAACCAAAGAAATAATTAAATTCTTTTCGGTTTTTAGTAGCGCACTATTTACAATTATAAATGAAAGCGGCCTAGGTCAGCAATAGAGTAAGTCGCGTACTATGTGTTGCGTGATGATACTCGACACCGTGGTATCATATGGCGACCTAAAGACCGGGCCAACACTTCAACTGATGTCGGCGGAACTCTGACTGAGAATTATTGATTGCTGCTTTTTGACTGTTCAGCCATGACTTATCGACTGGTTACTACTCATGACTGTCGACTGTGACTGTGACTGATCGACTTCTAGACTGTTTTCTGTTATCGTACCTACTTCGTTTTATACGTGCAAAGTAGGTTAGTTTGCTTTGTAAGCAAGGTCGTTAAGAAATGCTGTCAGCGTTTCCTTAATTGCAATCGTTTGTTTGATTTCCGCGTTTCCTTCGTAATATGCGGATGTAGAATTTGTGTTGATTGCGATGGGGTTAAGACGGCAACCCCACATGGGTCCCTCCTTAGTGGATTGATCCACAATAAAGAGTGTCGAAGATTGTTACGCAAAGATAGGCAAAAAAAAATTGTTTTGCGATTTGTTCCGTTCTTGTTGGCGCTGTTGCAGATACTGCGATTGAGGGGTTTGTCGTTGCTGCTTTTTGTTTTGTTAATGTTGCTGCTCCAGAGGTAAATTTGTGCGTTATGTGTGCTGTATTCGACAGCTTTATGCGCGAGCTCGTTGCTCCGCGCGTCCTATATGCGACAGGCAAATAAACGTCAGAACCAGGCGTCCAAGCTTCGTGACGTGTGTGGGCGAGCATGCGGCTCCAACGCAAAGGTACGTCGAAGACTTAGGTCTGTGGGTTCCGTAGCGTGTGTGCGAGTGCGGTTGACGGTTGACGGCTATGTCGTCGAGACGTAGTGCGCGCCGTGATCGTTTGTTCCTCTGAAGCAGCGGTCGTGGCGTTCGTGGTCGTTGCAGCGGTCGTTGCGTTTTATCTTGGCGGATTTTTCTTGGGCGCTGGTGTTGATGAAACGTCTTCGTTTGTGGTCCATCAGCCTAAGGTAATGCGCGTTACATCATTGAATGAGGAGAAGGGTGGTGCCGATGATGTCCATGGCTAACGCAGCAATGGCACGCGTTGTGTTGGCGGGCGTCATCATGGCAGGCGTGATGTGGCGGACGTGTTGTCGTTGACGGGCGTGTTGTAGGGAGGCCGTTGGGGCGGCAACGAGCGTAGCGGATTTAGTGGAGGTTGTTTTCCCGTTCATGTCGTAGCGTAGGCATAAACAAATTTTGCGTACATACCTGATGTTGTTGCCGTGTTGCTCCTCATCAAATGTTTCTTTTTCTTTGATTTGATCACGTTGGGGGTCACCACTGTCGTGTTTATAGTGCTATGTATACTTGTTTTGTAAGCAAGGTTTAAGAAATGCTGTCAGCGTTTCCTTAATTGCAATCATTTGTTTGATTTCCGCGTTTCCTTTGTAATATGCGGATGTAGAATTTGTGTTAATTGCGATGGAGCTGAGACGGCAACCTCACAAAAGAATAGAGGGTATCCCAATTGTGAACGATGCGTAGTTAACTATATGCATCTGATCTGTCTAAACGTTATAAGAAAGACATCAGGTCCTGCTCGTTACAAGTTAACTTCCAGAAATATAGATCTCATTTTTGGTAAACTCCTAAAAATTAATCATTATTTTTCATTGGATTTCCATAGAAAACTTTGTTCGTTATCAGTTTTATATTGGAAACCAACAAAATTTCGTCATTCTTTTTGCATATTGGTCCAGTGGCCTTGCTTGGTGTTTTACCAAATATAAAATTTAACATTTCGTGCTGTTAATGAAAATTCTTTTTGTTTATTATGTATTATTGACAATAATAACGATAAATCTCTTCTATTCCAATGACACATAGAATAGCTTATAAAACTTATAATATATAATAATATACTAAGTGACATAGAAAGAAGAACACCCAGTAATAATGAATATTTTGTAAATTTTTTTTGGGAATATATTTGTTTATATTAAGATAAAAAACGATCAGTTTTTCAGCCATATTGCCCTAGCGGTTGTTTTGTTAACCTCATTCAAAAACACTTACGATTAAGTAGCCCTAAAACAATAAATTAAGCATTTGTAAGTACAGTTGTCATTTAAGCGATTTAAATTGCATTTCAAAGAGCTTCTTTAATTCAATCACAATGCCTCCAGTGCGAAGACGCCATAATTTTCGGCAATTAAGCGAGTTTGATAGGGGTAGAATTGTGGGATTGCGTGAGACTGGTTTGTCTATGAGATATATAGCCGCTAGAACGCAACGGAGTTTAAACACTGTGGCAGTTTGTGTTCGGGCATAGAACCAAGAGGGCCGTACACGAAGAGCAAGAGGTACAGGACGTCGTCAAAGAACTACAGAACGCGAAGATCGCCGTCTTAGACTATTAGCTTTACGGGACCGCTTCTCTTCTACACGGGCGATTGCGGACCAGTGGTTTGAAGAACATGGAAGACCGATTGGGATGCGAACCGTTTATAGACGGATAAGAACCTTTGGGCTCTTTTCATACCGTCCCTTTTTTGTGCTACCACTGACTCCAGAGCATCGACGTTATTGTTTAGCGTGGTGTAGAGAACGGAAAATTGGGACCAAGAATGGAATTCAATTGTCTTTAGTGATGAATCCAGATTCTGTTTGGGTATGCGTGACGGTCGTGCAAGGGTGAAAAGACGGCGCGGTGAAAGACAAGATCCCCAATTTTCTGTGAATAGGCATGTGCACCACATAGTTGGAGTTATGGTATGGGGAGCTATTGCTATTGGAAGTAGGTCACCTTTGGTCTTCATTAGAGGTAACATGACCGCTGCGCGCTACATCCAGGAGGTCGTAGACCCCCATATTGTACCTTATGTTCAGACCATCCCCAACAGCACATTCCAACAAGACAACGCACGTTGCTAGGGTTTCTTTGGCTCATTTTGAGGCCAATCAAATTGATTTGTTGCCTTGGCCACCAAGATCCCCTATCTTTCGCCCATCGAGCACGTCTGGGATATTATGGGAAGAAGATTACTCAATTTACCTCACCCTGCACAAATTCTAGCGGCTTTGCAGCATCAGTTACAGATAGCATGGGATGAGATACCTCAAGAAGAAATCGATCACCTCATTAGAAGTATGCCCAGACGTGTTAATGAGTGCACAAGACATCGTGGTGGAGCAACACATTATTAAGTTTTTGAAGAAGTTAACAATTTAATTTTTATCAAATTGTGATAGTTTACTAATCTAATTCGTATACACTAGTATACCAAAAATTGTTCAAATAAATTTATTATTACTGGGTGTTCTTCTTTCTATGTCACTTAGTACATATCTGTATCTTTGTTTAGAAAATAATAAATCTATTAATAAAATTCAAATACGTCATATTAATAACGTGGAAACAATGTCAAAATTAAGTAGAGTTCTTAACAACACTACAATGTTAGTTTTGTTAACGTTAGTTTGGGAATGTTGAATTAGTGCTTGGTAGCTGGCCATTTACAACGTTGCTGCAACTACTACTACAACGTTTTACTAACACAACTATCCCACGTGGGATAAGGTTCTTTACAACGTGTCATTGAATGTATTACTCCTAGATTTATTAAATATAAAACTGTTTCAAAAGAAATATAAAACTGTTTCAGAAAGAATTGCGAATTTGAAAAAATTATAATAAAAAAACTAAATACAATTCACATACAAACTTTTATTTCAAGTAAAAAAGACATCTGGGAAATTCATTTCTTAAAAAGAACATCATCCAGGTGTGCACCATCGCGCTGCGAACATTCTTCGAATCTGAACCTCAAATTAGTAAAAACTCGCTGGCACATTGCGCGGAGAATGGCTGCCATTTCTTCTCTGATATTGGTCTTCAACTGGTTAATTGTTGTTGGGTTATTAGAGTACACTCTACTTTTTAGATATCCCCACATAAAAAAATCCGGTGGCGTTAGATCCGGACTTCTAGGCGGTCATGCAGTATCACCTCGGCGCGATATCAGTTTCCCAGCAAACATCTCGTTCACGACCGCCAAAGAGGCATTAGAAGTATGGCATGTCGCGCCATCTTGTTGAAACCACTTCGCACGATTATAGGCTTCAAATTATCGATAGACCACTATTACGTTGAACTGAAGCTCTAACTTGTTCAATTGTGTCTTCCGTTCTTGTTGATCTTGAGCGTCCCGCTGGCTTCTGTTTCAGAATCGAACCAGTAGATTCGAACTTTCTGACCCACGATCGAATCACACTTTCTTTCGGACACTGATTTAGGTCATGTAATCCAAACTCACTCCGCAATAAACGCCTAACAATAGCGCAAGAATCGCCATTTCTGTAATAATGTTTAACGCATAATGCACGTTGCGGTCCGATGAAGCGATACATTGCTACTGAATTTCCGAGAACCGAGCTACTCAACCCCACCACCCGCGCAGCCCCCTCTTATAAGGTTTAAACGCAAGAGTGTTTTTAAAATCGTACGCCTTTCTGGCCCACCTTGTATTTTGTTACTAGCTACTACTCTAGACGTCACTTCACAAATAACAGCACCATTGATTGTAGAATTTTGGAAAGATACGCTTCCCTTCGTCTACTTACGAAAATTGTCGTCGAAACAATTAACATTTCCATTTATAAAAAGGGTAAACTTTTTGTTTACTACCAATACTACCTCTCTAAAAACGCAACCTTTCATTTATAGAGTACGACTATACCAAAAAACCTTTATAATACGGTCTTCCCTCGTTCTCGATAATTACATGGTTTTCTTTACATTAGTTTATCCTTATACTAGATTATTCCATCTTAAAGTTTCGGTTAGTTGAAGGTTCTACTCGTACCCTTTCCCCGGACTACTGTACTACTTTTAAAAGAGAAATTTAGTATGATAATAAAGTAAGTACTATTGTAGTTTTTTTATGAAAAGGGTATGGAGGGTATAATCTTCAACTAACCCAAAATTGAAAATTTTGTTGTTTAGAAAATGTTCACAAATTTAAATATTTTTCTACCCAACATTGCAATGCTCTTTGTAATTTTAAATTGTTTGTGTTTTGGGTTGTAGTTTTCATAATGCTCATTTTATTTCATTTATGTTTGTCTTTATTTAATTTAGGAGAGAATGGTTAGTCATTCTGCAATATGTTACAAATCGCTCGAAAAAAAATTCATACCTGATAACAATTCAGAAATCTTTACTAAACTAATTAGGACAACCATAATTACCGTCGAAATTAAATGAGCAATGTAAAAACCACAATAAAACACCCTAAACACAAAAACAAGCGTTTACCGCAGAACTCCACATCGCCCCGATAAGCGAAACTAAAATTGCGTTTTAGAAAAAATGGTTCAAACAAAAGCTATAGGCAATAGAATTTCCAAAAACTATTCTCTCTCAACTTCTTGTAAAATTGATGTTGGAGGAGATATTGTTACAACAACAATTATTGTCACATCTTCTATTTAAAACAAAAATGTGTAAAATGAATATTTTTTAAATAATTTAAAAAATTCGAAAATCTGTTTAAGTTATCGACCCTTTTAGCTACATAAGCAAAAAAAAATGCTTTTTAGGTAAAAATAGTTCAAACAAAAGGTATAGACAATATAATTTCCAACAACTTTTTTTCCTCAACTTTTTTTTGTAAATTTGATATTGGTGGATATTTGAAACAAAAATGTGTAAATTGAACATTTTTCTAAATATTTTAAAAATTCGAAAATCTTTACGGACTTTTACACTACATAGAATATGCCCAAAATCTAATCAGATCTGCGGAATTATAAATAAACATAATTAAAAAAATTAATATTAACAGGGTAAAAAAATACAATGCCACTCAATGGGGTTTAAATTTTGGGCAATTGTTGTTGATATTAATGGCAAATTTTACTATTTACCTGAAAGGCTTGCCAAATATTTTACCGACGACCGGATTGGTAAGATAAAGAAAAATAGGCAAAAACTCTCCTTTAAGAGGGTTGGGGAGAAAACGTAAATGACGATCTTGTAGATAATCGGGTGTTAAGCAACGTATGGAAACTTTTGCATCGCACTTAAGTACGTATAAAGCCCTAATAAATCAATTGCAACTTACCCCGGGTTGGTAGTAAAAGAATAAATCGACGAAGAAAATAAACGAGCTTACCGCATTCGACGGATAGACATGGAAAACGCATTCAACTCACTACTGCAAACAAGTGTAATTGTTAATTTACAACACAAACATCCGGAACCATTTTTTTGAAACTGCCTAGATGCATTATAGCGTCGGTCTATAACATTATTCAGAAAAAAGAAACAGAATTTAAAAATAAATGGTATTTTGTGCTGTGACTTAATAAATGGTTTTTGTGCTGTGACTTCTTGAACAACGCTATTGAAAGACGACAGAATGTAGGTATTTTTCTACAAAAAACAATTTGCTATTGTTAAATGGCTGCAGCGAAATGATGAATAAGAATTACTTTGCATTGTGGTTTACGGACAATATTGCAGACAAATTGTTAAAATTACATTGAAAACATTGATTAAAAAAATAGCAAATGGGCCCTCCATAAAATAATCTTATTGACCATTAATATTAAGAAGTTTGGAGTTCTTTTACACGTATCATCGTTTCTTCACCAGCCACCTGAAAAATCAAAGCAAAACGTTCTATAATTAACATCCAAAACAATGACAACGCTTGTTTTTTTAGGGTGTAGTCGCGGTTATTTATCCGCATAATAGTGGAAATGCACATCGAGTAAGTAAATACCCCAATTATAAGAAAAAATTAAATTTAAACAACATTAAATTGCCCATGACTTTGAGCCAAATTACAAAATTTGAACGCCAAAATATCAATATTTCAATCAACGTGTACTTGCTTTAATTGAAAAAGAACGGAAAATATGTAACAGCACTAACATACCTTACGTCAGTCGTTATCAATCACCACAACGTTGTTGTCGTTACGAAGAAGCATAAAACAAATTTTATGCTTAAAAATAGCGGATAAATTCTTTAATAAACCGCCTGAGCAAAATTTTGCTGAGTGGACAAACTAACAAAACTCAGTTATCTCGGAAATTACGTAGTATAAATGAAGATTTTGAAATAACCCCCCAAAAGGTGAACCCGGGTCCAGAGACCCACTTAATTCACTTCAACAGAGTACTTGAATACTTTCTATGTGCTCACCACAACTCTTTACGCTTGGAGAGCTGAACGACAATTAACAATCGATTGCGTAAATATGCCACCAACCAAATCTTAAAAAAATGGGTTGAGTTTTGAGTTTATACAATGCTTAATACCCAAGTGCTTGTATTTATATCCTAAGCACGGAATAGTTTTCTTTTTATAAAATAGAACTGTAAAATATTGTTTAGTTAACCAAATTTCAATTTTAACAATAGGGGAAGCAATTCTGGCAAACGTTACATCTATAGTTATATATTTGTACAAATCATACATACATACATATTCAGTTTTGTATAGGTATAATAAACTGTGTGCTAATTCTTAATCTTTATATGGAATGTTTTACAATGACACATTCAGTTACGTCAAATGCCAATAGGCACAGATCGGTCGTATTTTTCTCATTATAACACTCTATAACTAAGGATATATTAACTGACGGAATAGACGCTAGTACTGCATCATAATTTGGACTGTCATCAGGATTAAGGTAAGAGAGTTTAATAAACAGACAATATAAATAACATCTTAGGCAAGCATTGTTTGCAAACTCTAAATGATAAATCATCCTGAACACCAAACGAGGATCTACGTTTGTATCACACTGACATAAGCTATTAAAAGGTGTTGCTGCAGCTATTAACTGTTGATGGAGCTCATCGGGAATTTCCTAAAATCTAATCGTAATGCATTACAATTAAACTTCTGTACTTACTAATGCTGCTCCACACACCACAATTGATAATAACACCACTAATGTATTCATAGCGTATAAAAAAAATTAAAAAATGATCTATTAAAAAGTGATGTAGCTTTTTATACTATTTAACTCAAATAATTACTTTAGTTACTTTTTCTTTTATGTGCTTTGTTATTTGTAAATATTTTTTATTTAAATAATTATTTAGTAATTATTATTATTAGTAAAAGATTTTTTTAAGTTGTTTAAGAAAGATGAAAAACAAAAATAGAACGTGTCTAAAACATTACACCTCAGGCTCCCGGCACACTGATAAATCAAAAACGTTGTAATACGAAACGTTTTTGTAATATTTTGTTAGAAACAGTTTTCTCTACGTGATTGGTATTAATGAACGTACGTCAAAAAACAAAAACATGCTTAATCACTCTCCTTAAAACTAATTGTTTTGGATTTAACTGGTTTGCGTTTGACTAGTGTGTTCTGATAAAATACAAAACTTTTAGGTACCTCGTAAAACGTTTTCAATAGAAACGTTTTCGATGCGCAATTTATTAGCACAAAACGTTTTGGCGCAAATCATGTGTTAGATGTGATATTCAAAAACAAAGTGGCATATAATATCGTGTGTCCAACGGAAAAGTTGGCATAGGCATTTACTATGTTAATTTAAAAATTAACGTGTCATTTTTTTTTCTGATGACACAATTCGAATAGATAAAATAGAACAAATTGATGGGATAATAATGAGTATTCAAAGCGAATATTACAAAAAAATTAGTAAAACTAGCCATTTTGCAGGTTATATTTTATACATTTTTATTCATTAAGCGGCCTTCGTAGACGAATTCGTTATTTGTTGTCTAGTAATATTTTGAGCTCCATAACCAGGTTTGACTTCCGATTGGAGTTTGTTTGGTCATAGCAAGACCCGTTCTATAAAGAAAGAATGTGACAATCGTAGTTTGACTGATAAATTGTTGTTAGAAATTACCGAGGATGCACCTAATAATTACTTGCGGATTATCCATACATTAAAATTTAAAAAAAAAAACACACACACACTGACAAAGTAGTAGTAGTAGTAGTAATAATCTTTTTCTCCAAGCGTCACAAAAGTATGACATTTTTGAACTGTCAGAAGTTTCTAAAGTTGACATTTTGTGTATCAAACAAAAAAAATTATACTTAGCAACAAAAGTATCCACTTTTAATCCTAGGAGCTAAACTTGTCACTTTTAATCCGAAGAGTTAAACTACGCTAAGGCTCCGCCTCGCAAATCTAAATTTTGCTCATCACAAAAAGTGTCACTTTTAATCTTAATAAAACAATCTACTATTAAATATGATCGTCTGAGGAATTGTTTTAGTAACTAAAAATAAAGTGAGTAAATTAAACCAAACCATTTATTAATTTATTTATTTAATCGTATGGTACATTTTAAATATATATATATATATATATCTATGTATATATATATAATGCTTTATTCTTTCACGTGTAAACATGTTTGTAATAAAATCTTTGGGGGTTTGAACGTGTCGCTGGACCAGAGTAACCAATAGCATTACGTGTCGGTATCATGGTAATGTTGCTTTGTATATTTTGTTGTACTACTTGTTGGATATTTGGAGATCTTCTATCCTGAGGTAAAGTTAATAACGGTTTCCAAGTGTTAGGTAAACCTTTTCCATCATCTCGTTTATTAATGCAACTAGGACGTCTTTCTATCTCGATTTGTTCTCTAATGAGGCGGTTACATAAATATTTTTCTCTTCCTAGCATTCTTGTATTTTCAAAATCGATTTTATGTCCTGTTTGGTGATGATGTTCAGCTAGAGAATACGTTAATATCCTTTTTAAGAATCTTCCAACAAACCAGAACTTTGGTTACGATATGTTGATGATATCTTCTCCATATGGCCACATGGTAATGAAGCATTACTAGCTTTTTTAAATTATTTAAATAATATTCATTCACAAATTAAATTTACTACCGAAGTAAAAGTTAACGGAAAACTACCTTTTCTTGACGTGTTACTAATTAGGAAACCAGACGGAAGTTTAGGACATACAGTGTATAGAAAACAAACTCATACCAATAGATACCTACATGCTAATTCACATCATCATCCACAACATTTAAATTCTGTTTTAAAACCTTATTAATTAGATCTGCTAGACTAACAGACAGCGAGCATATACACGAAGAAATGAATCTTCTGAATCAAGCTTGTAAACAAAATGGTTTTTCACGTCATCATGTTATGAAAGCAAAAAGGATGAAACAAAGAAGTGACGACGAAGTTAACGATAAGAGTACGTTTACTGTATCAATTCCGTACTTCAAAGGTACTACAGAGAAGATAAGTAACATTCTAAAGAAACACAACATACGAGTAGTTTCTGTACCTGTTAATAAAGTTAAGTCCTTGCGGAGGATGTAACATCTCTTACGTTGGACAAACCAATCGACGTATTTCTGCGAGAAGAGAAGAACACAAACTAGCAGTCCGAAAAGGATGTTTAACGTATTCTCTAGCTGAACATCATCACCAAACAAAACATAAAATCGATTTTGAAAATACAAGAATGCTAGGAAGAGAAAAATATTTATGTAACCGCCTCATTAGAGAACAAATCGAGATAGAAAGACGTCCTAGTTGCATTAATAAACGAGATGATGGAAAAGGTTTACCTAACACTTGGAAACCGTTATTAACTTTACCTCAGGATAGAAAATCTCCAAATATCCAACAAGTAGTACAACAAAATATACAAAGCAACATTACCATGATACCGATACGTAATGCTATTGGTTACTCTGGTCCAGCGACACGTTCAAGGTCAAAATCGCAATGAAACTAAAATTGTTATTTATTAATTACTTGAAAAAGCTGCGTGTTAGCGTGGCGAAACGTTGTAATTTTTAATATTTATTACACGTGTTTAAACCCCAAAGATTTTATTACAAATATATATATATATATATATATACCCTTACTCACCCTAGTATTCACATGTAATAATATTAATTAAGTGTGTAATGTGATTGTGTTTTGTGAAATTGTGTTGTACATTTTTTCCTAATTATCCGGGAGGGTCTTGATGACCAGGTCCGGAAACCAAAGTGGTGATTCTCAGCAACAACATGTTTTTCTTGTTGATCATGGAGTACTGTAAGATACTAATCACCTTCCATATTTTATATTTGCACCAAAAACCCCTAAAACGCACACGAAAAAAAAACTCTATCGAACCATTGCGTTATGGCCTACGTACTTTTATACAATATTCCAAAAAAGCACAAAAATACACATTACAAAACGTAGTTAATAATTCAATTGTATAACTAGTTCATCTGCATACAGGTATCAAACCATTTAGCTTTGTAAACATCCAGTTTTCCCAAGCAATGCATTTTATGTTTATTTGCTATATTTTTAATTAAGGATAACAAATGATACAAACCTTCCTCAGAGATATCCGTCTTATCTGCATAACTAATCAGATACCTGTTTATTTCCAAAACATGTTTATTTTTTTAAGTAAGGATTCCATTTTAGTTTTGTAACCAGTGATGTAAAAGATTCTTTTGATAAGGCTTTTTTAAATTTTACCACAATAGGTAAATGGTCCGAAAAACATTGCGTATCAACTTCGAATAAAACTACATAAGATAACAAATCATTACTAATCGCACATAGGTCAATGACTGAGGAGACGGTTGGCCCATTGTAAGTATATTCCCCGTTTAAATCACCAACTAAACGGCCATTTAACAATACCAAATTAAAATCTTCTAAAAAGGAAATAAACTTTTTTGCCATTTAGATTAATTATTTTTTTTTAGAAGTTCTTATCTGTTTAATCGAAGCAAAATTTTCTAGTAATTTAGTGGATAGTCATCCAAGAAACACTAATATTTCCTTGCTGTATCCTAGACGCCGAAAAGAACGTAATCTTAATCAAACTTAATTTCTGAATGGTTCTCTTTGATGAGATATATTTTGATTTTTACCAACTCTGATTATGACTTTTTTGCCTTATACAGGGTTTCTATAAATAATTGTCTCATCAAGTTGGCAATTAAATGTACAAAATTAACGATAAACGACGAAGAACACAGTTACAATAATATAACAATTACAACGGAACGATGAAACAACTGGCATATGATAATATTAGCATAAATTAATTCACTATCAGTTAAAGCTGCAAATTTGCATTTTAAAAATTTTCCAACAATCACCTGATCAGACAATCATTTATAGAAACCCTATACTTAAGTTAGTTTTAACATTTTTTGTTTCCTATTTAGCGTTAATTTCTTTTGGTTTTTTTTATACCTTGTTCACAGCTGCTAAGATGGTAGAGCAGTTCCTAGTAGCGTGATTGGTTTTCTTGTTTGTAGTTATTGTGGACAAATATTGAAGTTATCATTTCTGTAGTTATATTTTGTTTGAGAATATTTCCCGATATTTTTATGACTAGTAGTATTACCATTATTGTTGTTGGGTATTTTTTTTGACTGACTCAGTACACTTCAGATTTTGTTCACGAATCTTATCTGGACCAACCACTCACCATAATGGTGTTTATTTGTTTTCCGTTTGTGCCGTTCATTCTCTATTCTTCTGGGGAGAAATAGAGAATCCCATAATAACCCTTTTTGTCGTCTTTCTCTATCATCTGACTCTACTTCTTTTTTCTCGCTAAAGTGTACCGCTTTGGCTGGGGACTGGTGAGTATCAGCGTGAGGAGCTGCCAAAGCTTTTGCTTTTGGTAAGCTTGTTCCTTACCAAGCAAACCACCTTTCTTTTGGAATCGCCTTTTATTTGAAATTTTTGGTCAAAATTTTGGGATCCCTTTCCTGAGTTGGAGGAAGTTATCTTTTTAAAGGAGGGGTCATGATCGTCGTTTACGCTGGAAAGGTAACAACGCAATTTACCATCTTTTGAAATAGTCTTGGTTGGAGTGAAGCACGTAGGGTGCCACAACAGTTTGTTACTATTATTGTTGTTATAGTATCAAATTAAATGGCAGTGTCGAAAACCTCGACCTCAGCTCTGCTAGTGAGAGAGGGATCTTGAGTGTATTTGGTAGTAATAAAGTCAATGGTTTTCGCACTGCAAAAGTAATTATAAAATGGGCGTACCAAGTAATTCACGTAGTCAATAGTGTAGAGCAACTCTAGAAACAGAAACAAACCATTAAACTGCAGAGATATAATTTTTGTAAAACGACTAGATTAGTTACAAGCGCACTAAACACAAATCACATACATAAAATACACAGATAGAGAACAATTACGTGTAGGAAGGTACACGAGCTTTTTTCAAAATAATTGAATTGAACCGTTAAATTAAGTAACAACTGTACGATACCCCACTGGTTGAGCGTAGTTGCCGGATAATTTATTAATAATTAACAATAACCACATAATTGAGTTTTAAGGAGCACTCACAAATAAGAATGGCTTTTACTGCCGTTAATTATACGAGCTCAGGTTGCGTACCGGTACTCGACGATAAATTTTACAGAACACTAGAAGGCGCAATCACATAATACTATCTTTTGAAAGATTTTTTAAATCACATTGATCAAATATAAAGCGCAGGAATTATGTAGGTAAATTTATGTCTGAATACAGATACAACCGCGTTTAAATAAAATAATAACTCAAAAGATGCACAATTTCAATTTATCTAATTACGATGAAGTGTAAGTTGTTTTGAATTCCACATAACAAATAGAAAAGAGTAGCAGAAACAAGATGTCTACGACTGGATAGTTAGATATTTCTAGATAACCTCCAGGTTACCGGTTTATCTTCAAGGAACCCCTTTTAACGGACTAATAGTAGCCGGATTATTTCCCATCTTAGCAACTAAGATTATATCAATTGCTTCGTACTTAATTGTTTCACTAACCGTAACCGGGAGAAAAATCTAAAACGTGAAACCGTGGGTAAGATAACAATAGAAATCCAAAGTTCACAATCGTTATAAATCAAGTAATGCTACTTACGACGTAGAAGATACCGGTTAATAAATTCTCCGATAATATTAAGCACTTGGCGTGGTTTTTATTTCCTTTACTAATAAACTAATAATGGTAGTTCATCAGATTTTTACTAATTTAGAAATGGAAATTTACTACAACTTTCTACGTCAAAGATATACTTAAAAAAAAACGTTTACTTATTAGCCGCGAACAAATGTATTTGAGACTAGGCAACTTATAGACACTCGAAAACTCTAACTTCAGTAATCTATCCCAGGAATGTTCGAATGTAGCTTAAATTGCCTAATTATAGGCGGATTTATGCCGCTAATATGCCAAAAATTATTACAACAAACTAGTAAAGTCAACTTTTGTTATACCAATAATCAAACGAAGTCCAACTTTAGGTAAAAAAGCCGTCACAAGCGATAATACACATGTACGTAAATAGCTTAATAATATTCAACGTGGTGCTCCACTAATCGGGTAACTTAAGATTTTATTAATATATCCAATGATAAAGTAATAAAGAAGACCTACCAATTACCAAAAAAAATAATAAAAAGAAATGTTATTTTAGCTTAACTTGCACAGATGATTTTGATCGATTTTAAAATTATGCTAATTTTTGTAAATATGCTTATGGAAACTACTCTTCATAAATGAAGTAAATTTAAAATCAAAGTAAAATAACAGAATTGCCTAAAAAAACAGCAGCACTAACAACATCAAGAAATGAGTAAAATAAAATAGCATACCAATGTTTACTAATCTTCAGCACAAAATTTTAAAATACACATAAGAAAGAACGGTAAATGTTGTAATAAAGATTACAATTAAGTTTTGCGACATCTAGTGTCGACTCGTGTTCGTTATCACATACGCAAATGGTTCGCATTAATCAACTTTGTCGACAGGTATGTAAAAGTAGTTACATAAGTCGATCCTTCGACAATTATAGCTAACATAAGTGTTAGCAAAATAAAAATCTCGAATTGCTTGCTGTAAGTTCGCAAAAGGTTGCAATAGCAAACAAACACTGAGAATCACTTGACAGCTGTTTCGTTCTTTTGGGACTCTTCAGGAGTGAGAGAACTTGAGTGTAAGTTCACTATTGTACAAATGCGTGCTGTCAACTAATTCCCTACTGGAGGGTACATCATATTCAAACTATAAGTTAAGCGACATCTAGTGTCGACTTGTGTTAGCGAATTATAAAAAATTTCCACGCAAAAGCCTGTTAAAACTGTGCGTTCAAAATTAATTTCAAGAGTACTTTTAAGAATACTAGAGTACAAGTAAATACTCAAGTTTAATTCTGTAAATGTAAAGGTCTTACTATACCCATTGTAAATTAAAATTTGAAATTAAATAATAAAATATACACCAGGCACAACATGTAAAATATATGTCACAACAAAGCAGCCGTAGTTTTACCCTACTTGTGCCTAATTTTAATTCAAATTACTAATATCTGTCAATTTTAATGTTTGAATTTTTCACAATCGGGTTTGGTTAATCCGGCCACTTAATTTTTTGATTGTTTATTGTAAAAGCAAAGGGTAAGTGACAATATTTTAATATGTTTTCTTGAATTTATAATTGAAAAGTCAGTTTTAAATGTTATACGACATAAATTCAATAATTTTAAAACTGAATTTTTGAAAACTAAACTAAAACTTGAACAAACTGTAGCGAACATCTATAGACATTGTTGAGATAACGTCCCGCAAAAATATTATTTTAATGAAGTGTTCAGTACATACTAAATTATCAAATCAATATTTAGTTAAATAACAATATATGTTTAGTTGTAGGTACACGTCTAGACACTGACATCATCATATGGACGTTTAGAAACAATAAACATTTGGTTTTTTGCATTCCCTAACTATTAAACAATCAGCAAAAACAGCAAATTGTTGATATTCTTACTTTGTTCGTTATCTAAAATGTAATTTACTCAATTCTTATTTTTCGTTGGAATGTCATAATGCGAGAGATCTGGATATATTTAAATTTTTAAAAATTGCAAAAATGACGCATACTCAACTTGTGCGTAAAGAGCATTCTGAAATTCGTGACATAATGCAACTCCTCTCCAAGTAGCTATGCAATGTTGGACCAATGTTGGTTCAATATTTTTCTATATTGATTTAATGTATAGTTTAATCTTGGACCAATATGTAAATGAAATAAAGTCCAATATTGGTAAGTTATATTGGCTCATCATTAAAAGTTATATTGGTCCAATATTACCAAATATATTGGTTCAGTATTACGGCAAGTTGTAAAATTATATTGGACCAATTTCATTTCACTCACAAATCGCATTAGTTTAATGTACTCAAAAAATTAATATAGTCCAGAAAAGAAAAATTAGTATTATACAGGGTGAATTACTAACAACGGGACGTAGATTTACAGCAAAAGAATAAAAGTTTTTTCAAGTTTAGTCATTTTGGTAGCATGTACGTTGATAAATATTACATTTTAAAATTATTTTGAAATATACAGTATGTCCCAAAAAGTGTGGCGCATCAATATTACATCTTTTGTTATGGGACACTATGTATATTATTGCGTTTTTTATTGACCGTAAAAATAACATATACTTTCATAAAAGTTTTTATATCTAAATATGGAGTGTTCAGAGTTACGTCGACTTTTCTCAAAGTATGGAGTATTAAAACAAGCGTTTACCGCAAAAGTCCACATCGCCCAAATAAGCAAAAATAAAATTGCGTTTTAGAAAAAATGTCTCAAACAAAAGCTATAGACAATAGAATTTCCAACAACTTTTTTTGTAAAATTGATATTGGTCACGTAATTGTTATATCTCAATGATTCTTAATCAGATTAAAAAATAGTTTAAACAAAAAATGTGTATAAATAAATTATAAACTACTTTAATTTGAAACAAAAATGTGTAAAATAAATATTCTTATAGATATTTCAAGAATTAAAAAATCTGTGTGGGTTAACAACTCTTTTGGCTACATAGATTATACCCAAAACAAATCAGATTTTTGGAATTATAAATAAGGCCTTTGTAGAAAGAAAGTTTCATAAAAATCAGACCGTTGGTTTTCTCTATATCTTGTTTATACAACGTGTCCAAGATAAGGATGCCCACTATGGGGATCTCGGAAACGGTAAGAGATGGAAGGTCTGTTAAATAGAACAAAAGTTGCGCATTCAAGGGGATGTATTTATAGTCTTTGAAGAACACGGTTATCTTTTTTAGTTTTTGAGATACTTGAAAAAAATTAAATTTTCTGATTTTCGTTTTTATTTTTCTGACCTTATTTGAAGAGATATCAAGAAAAGAATAGCACATTTTATTGCCATTTTTTTAGCTATACATAACAATTTTATCCAATTTTTGATGCAACATTTCGTTTGTTAGCAACCATCATCAACTTTATTTTTTTTAATACACGAAAAAATATTTTTTGCCATATTTAATTCTCACCTTGATACTGAATTCAACGATATGTCACACTTTATATTTTGAGACGTTTCGGATGAGAAAATTCATATTCAATGTAAAATATTGAAAACGTACAGTACCGAAACATTAGAAAACCGTAAAATTTTAGTAAAAATATGTTTTGTAATTTTAAATAATAGACAAATGAAAAAGAAATTTATTTTAAAGGTTAATAAACTCACAAAAGATGTTCAAAAAGATTCCCGTTATTCTCCAAACATAAACAGCATCTTCTAACTGTAAAATTTAACACATTCCTCAACATTTGAGGAGTAATACTAGCACACGCTTCGAAAACTAATCTTTGTAACATTTCTTCGTTTTCAATATCGTTTCCATAAACGTAATTTTTAATGTATCCCCGAAGAAAAAACTCCAAAGGTGTTACATCTGGAGAACGGGCTGGCCACAGTACATTTGCATAAGTGCCAATAAATCTTTCTGGAAATCTAACTGACAAGTATTCTCTGACAACTCTTGAATTATGTGCTGGTGCACCGTCTTGCATAAACCAACAACCTTCAACTTCTTGGATAGACAAATCATTCAAAGCTATGTCTAATTCATTTTGGAGTAAAATTTCGTATTGTTCAGAATTTAAGGATTCGTGGTAAATGAAATGACTTATAATTCGAGTACCAAATATAGCAGCCCACATATTAAATCCGAAACGGTGTTGGTGTTTGGCCGTTTTGTACAACCGTGGATTTTCTCTTGCCCAATAATGAGCATTTCTACGATTAAAAATTCCATTATTATTAACTCTGCTTTCATCGGACCATATTATTTTATTCGGAAAATATTCATTGTCTTGACATTGACGTGTATACCATTCGCAGAATATTCTACGTCTTTCTGGGTCACCTGGTCGAAGTCCTTGGCAGATTCTAAATTTATATGGATGTACTTTCTCCTTCTTTAGAAGGTAATGAGCTGTCGAATGGGCTATGCCAGTTGCCTCTTCAATGTTCCTAGTAGAAACCTCTGCATTTTCCGTTACAGCTAATAAAACAGTATTGGCTCTTTCTTCATTGCAAGGTTTTTTGCGAGATTTTATAGGTTTTTGGAAGGCACCATATTCTTTTAGATTAACTGCTAATCTGCGAAAAGTTCTTTTGTTAGGTTGACGCCTTTCTGGATATTTGTTTAAATACATTCTTTCGGCTTCAGAACAATTACGTTGACACAAAATGTAACACGTCAGTATGTCGAATTTTTCATTATTTGAAAAATGTTCTCCTACCATATTGTTTTTAGGTAAACACAAAGGTAATTCACTCAAAGACCACCAAACAAACGTAATATGTACAACAATCAATTATGACAGTTATGAAAACAAAATGCAAAGCCAACTTATTTTTATCAAATGCAACAGTACGAGGGAAGATGTATTTTAACGGTTTAATTTACAGTATTTTTACTAAATGCATACTTATGAGTTATTTTATTCGCAACAGAATTAGAAAATGAGAAAACATAATTTTATAATAATTTTAAGGTTTTTAATGTTTCTAGTATTAGTTTTAACTGTACTTTTCGATGTTTTACATTGAATATGAATTTTCTCATCGAAACGTCTCAAAAATATAAAGTGTGACATATCGTTGAATTCAGTATTAAGAAGAGAATTAAATATGGCAAAAAATATTTTTTCGTGTATTTAAAAAAATAAAGTTGATGATGGTTGCTAACAAACGAAACGTTGCATCAAAAATTGGATAAAACCATTAGGTAGAGCTAGAAAAGTGGCAATAAAAATGTGCTATTCTTTTCTTGATATCTCTTCAAATAAGGTCAGAAAAAAATAAAAACGAAAATCAGAAAATTTAATTTTTTTTAAATATCTTAAAGACTAAAAGAGATATCCGAGTTCTTCAAAGACTATAAACACATTCCCTCAAATGCGCAACTTTTGTTCTATTTAACCGACCTTCCATCTCTTACCGTTTCCGAGATCCCCATAGTGGGCATCCTTATCTTGGACATGTTGTATATCTACATAAGATAAGACATAAGATTTGTTTTGTTTCATTATAACGTACTAATTCTAATTCGTCGGAAAAGTGAAAAAAAGGAGTTTTTTAAAATTTTGGGGTTTTAAACATCTCTCTACAGGGTTACAGGTTAATTATTAGATAATTCAATATGTATTATGAGCCTTATTTTAAATAGAATATCCTGTATTTTAAGAAAAATGTTTATACAATTCATACGTCTCAATGTTTACACGAGATGTCGCAAAACACACATTTTACTTATCCTGTATTTTATTTATTTATTTATTTATTCGTATGGTACATTTTAAATATTGTATTGTGATGTAAGTGTTATGTATAGTGCCCCAGAAGATCAGTACACCTGTACAGTGTGGTAACGAAACCGTGTGCAATTGTGGATTGGTTCGTCTTGGCAAAGCATTTACTTCAAAGTTTAGGAAAACCACTAAAACCTAGACATGCCAACCCTTACCCACCCTAGTATTCACATGTAATAATATTAATTAAGTGTGTAATGTGATTGTGTTTTGTGAAATTGTGTTGTACATTTTTTTATTAATTCATAACGTTAAAAAAAATCTCTTTCTAATGGTATAAAGGAGTTCTAAAATAGAAAATGCATACATAATTTAATTAGTTAATAACATTTTAAGACATTACAGTCTGATAATCACATGAGTTACGAAAAATCATATTTGTTTCACGTTATATTATACAACATTTTTTGAAAAAAAAAAGTTTAAAAACTTATTTCAAATTCAAATTCCAATAGAGTGTGGCCGATGTTACCATAGTTACCATTTTCAAAACAAATGTCAAACAAACTTTTCGTAACTAGTTAAGAAAAATGAAACATTTTGATGCTTACTTTGAATGTGAAAAGTATCACATTTGTCACGCAAAACCCTAATACAAGAACAAAGAAAATTTTGGATAATTAAGGGATTAGCCAAACGACTGTGGGAAGAATACTTAAGAAAAACCACTATCATCCGTTTCATATTCAACTTCACCAGTATTTGACAAAAAAGATTGCAATGAACGTTTAAAATTTTAAGATGACGTTAGGATCCATTTGTGTGTTGATTATTTTAATATACTATATAAAATAATAACTTCTGCAATTACCAATACTTTCATTAATGTAATATATGACTATAGTTTCGACTTTATAAACATTAAAGTCATCGTCAGATAAAACTATTTAAAAAAAATATGACATTTTATTTATTTTATCGTATGGTACACTCATGAAATTTAAAACTTGGACACCACAATTTCTGTAAACAAAAGTTTGCACATTGTGAAGCGGGTTTAAGGGTATCATTTACAATTCTAACAGCAGGTAGTCTCAGCAGGGGTTATCTTATAGAAGGACTGTAGAATGAATCATTACACTAAGCACGTTTTTAGAAAATAGGTAATTTACGTTGCTTACTTAATTTTTTTCTTTAAAGAATATATTTGAAGGTATCGCTAATTAAACACCATAGCTCGATTAATTATCGAATCAAAATTTTGTTTAGGAAATGTTTACAAAATAAAATTAGAAATAATTTTGATTTAAAAAACGTCTACAAGCAATAACTTTTAAATTAAATCAAAAAACTAAACATGGTTATTTGGGTTGACTGATTATTACTTATTTTTAAATAAATCTAACTTACTAATTATTGTAAGTTATAAAAAAATTCCAACATCATTAAACTCTCTATTTATAATATTTAGTCCTTACAAAATGTATATTTTATGACGTTTCATTTTTTTCTGTAGTTAATATAAAAAGTGAAAATAAAAACTAAGGCAATTCTTATTGTCAACGTATATATTTAGCTTTTTGACAAGAATTTATTACATAATTTTAATTATCAGACGTCCATCGATAGCCTAACAAACTCCTGGACCCCGCGCGCTAACAACCCCACACATTCACAGAAAAATAACCACTTCGTTTTTTAGGACATATGTGATTATTTTTGTAACGAGTTCCTTCCATTCTAAAAACTTTTAGTGGTCAATCGTTGCGGCTATTGAACGTTTTTTCGTCGCTAAAAATCTCGATTCCAAAATTCCAAAGTTTCGTTCACATATCGCCTTGCAAACTCCAGACGACGTCTCATATTTTCGTCACTGAGAACTTCTAGCGCAGCAGCATTATACTTTTTATTCCCATCTCCTTTAATCTTTTTTGTGCAGTTATACGGCATCCGGGAAAATGTGTATCTGCTATAGCTCTGGAGTATGTAGCAAATGGTTGTTCTGTTACGTAATGAAACAAATCGAGATCTTGAGCACGTGTAGATACTTTAGGTCTACCACTTCCGATGGCTCTTTCAAAAGTGTGTTCAAGATTCCATTTTACTCGGTAATGCCTACGGTGCTTTTTGGTATATCTAACATACGTGAAATTTCACGCACGCTACGGCCCGCCGCTAATTCCAAAACAATCAGCGCTTTCAAATCAGCACCAAGATGAGGTGGCATTTTCACAACACTTGAAATTTTAAACTAAAATGGAATTTACATTTCTTACTTTATTTATTGGTTCACACTACCCCTTCTCAAACAGTAGGTAATTGTTTATTTATTACATTACCAATGTAACAACCCTTAGAGCAATATGACTCAAAGGAAGTAAATTAAACAAGCAAGGATATTCTATTGTTATTGAAACTTATTCATAAAGTAAAAGCCATTTTCTTATAATGCTAATGGACAGGAGTTTCTTTTAAGTATTAAGATTACAATAGAGGACTTATAAACTTTCGAAAATATCTAATTATAAATATTCTTGGTTTTTAAGTTGTCATAAAGTTGATATGATATAAATTTGTGTTTCTAATATTACATCACAAACTAATCTTTATTCGCCAAAAATTGTTGCTTAAGTTGTAAAGCTTCGTACACACCTGAACAACAAACCGAGCAACAAACATAACAACGAACCGAAAGTCAAACAGAACAACAAACGATCTTTTTATGATTTCCACAATCCGAACAACAAACGGAACGTTTGTGCTGTTCCCCATAATTATTTTCAGTAGTTTTCAGTTTATATATATTTATTATTAGAGAAAATTGCGGAAAACAAGAAGATAGTGCCAACCAAATTTTTACGCACAAAGAAGAGTAAAAAATTATAATTTACTTCGCTTTTTTTTTATTTTGGAAATTTCCCGCCCAAATGATGTTAATAGGGACATCATTTTTTTCTTGCATTCTTAAACACTGATTAATTTAAAACATTTTTCTTCTGTCAACTCCATAATATTACCTAAAACACAACAAACCCACAAAAGGGAGGACAAAAAATAAATAATTTAATTCTCCCGCATAAGTTTGCTCGCCGTTTTGTTTAGATTCGTCCAAACCTGCAAACGCATTCGCGCGCATTTTCTTTGATGTCGGAGAAAAACCGACAAGCTGCGGGAACGCCGCAAACCGTTCGTGGAACAATCAGGACTTGCGAATCTGTTCTAAAATTCGTACGTAGCACCGTCCAAATTAATGTTCCGATTGCCGTTCGGTTCGTTGTTCTGTTTGTTCCTCGGTTTGTTGTTCAGGTGTGTACGAAGCTTTACAATAAGCATATTAAAATGAACTATATCTTATGAAAGGAGAGTTATGTAACTATAATTAACGACTTAACGTTACGTTAGTAGTTTCCATTTACACATATTTTCTTGGAACATTCGATAATTAACTATCGGGATATGATGACCCTATACTTTGCAGGTTGTGTGCAACTGGATACAAGCAAATAACTTGGAGCTGTTACCCTGGCCAGCAAAAAGCCCAGATTTTAACATTATCGAAAATGTTTGGGCTCGAATACTTGCTGTTATCCGAAGACAACAAGGGCCAAATTTTATACCAGTAAACCGTAATGCACTAATTGCAGCCATTGATACCGCATGGGAAACGATTAATATTAATTATATTGATACCTTGATAGCGTCAATGAGCAGACGCCTCCAAGAATGTATCAATAATAATGGAGGTCACACCCATTATTGATTTCTTATATTTATTTATATAGTAATACCTTTATTTAAAAAAAAACGTTTTCATTTAATTTTAAACTATAACTTGGTATCTTAATTATAATTATGTAATAAATTCTTGTCAAAAACTAAATATATACGTTGACAATAAGAATTGCCTTAGTTTTTATTTTCACTTTTTATATTAACTACAAAAAAAATGAAACGTCATAAAATATACATTTTGTAAGGACTAAATATTATGAATAGAGAGTTTAATGATTTTTTTAATAACTTACAATAATTAGTAGGTTAGATTTATTTAAAAATAAGTAATAATCAGTCAACCCAAATAACCATGTTTAGTTTTTGATTTAATTTAAAAGTTATTGCTTGTAGACGTTTTTTAAATCAAAATTATTTCTAATTTTATTTTGTAAACATTTCCTAAACAAAATTTTGATTCGATAATTAATCGAGCTATGGTGTTTAATTAGCGATACCTTCAAATATATTCTTTAAAGAAAAAAATTAAGTAAGCAACGTAAATTACCTATTTTCTAAAACGTGCTTAGTGTAATGATTCATTCTACAGTCCTTTTATAAGATAACCCCTGCTGAGACTACCTGCTGTTAGAATTGTAAATGATACCCTTAAGCCCGCTTCACAATGTGCAAACTTTTGTTTACAGAAATTGTGGTGTCCAAGTTTTAAATTTCATGAGTGTACATTTTAAATATTGTATTGTGATGTAAGTGTTATGTATGGTGCTTCAGAAGATCTGTATTAACATGTACAGTGTGGTGACAAAACCGTGTGCAATTGTGGATTGGTTTTCCTTGGCAAAGCATTTACTTCAAGTTTTAGGAAAACCACTAAAACCTAAACATGCCAACCCTTACCCACCCTAGTATTCACATGTAATAATATTAATTAAGTGTGTAATGTGATTGTGTTTTGTGAAATTGTGTTGTACATTTTTTCCTAATTATCCGGGAGGGTCTTGATGACCAGGCCCGGAAACCAAAGTGGTGATTCTCAGAACAACAATATGACATTAATATGACCTTTAATTATTAGTATTTTATAAACTCCATAATTCAATCAAAACAATCATTTTTGTAATATCATAATGAAGAGGTGTTGGTTAAAATAAATTTTAATCCACGCAGCTGTGTTATTGTGCAGAATTCTATATAAAATTTTAATACTACTTTAAACTATCAATCTGATGTCTAAAATAAGGCATTTTGAAGGTATCTAAACGTTTCAAATGAAATTGGCAGGTAGAGGACAGCATTAAAATTATTATAGTTTAATGAACTATTTAACGAAGCGATGACAACAAAACAATTTATCAGATACATAAGACAAGTTCATATTTTATAAATATGAATATTAAAATAGAACTTACTACATATATTAAAATTTAAACATAAATATAAAACAAAATGTCAACTTTATACAAAACATCAAATATTCTGTAATATTTAAGTACGTATAAGAATGAAACGGTCAAAGAATTGTCAAGAGTTATAATATTGCTTTTTGATACATACATAATAGTAGCTTGTAACTTAGCGACATAACTTCTTAAAGGGATGTTTCAGAAATGAAATACCTTTGATTTCGTAAAATTTCTGCTTGGCTTACGTAAATATTTCAATTTTGTTGAAATTTCTTTGCCGGACAGGTTTTTTTAATAATTTTATTGCAAGCATTTTTTTCCTTTTTATATACACACTTAAGTTCGTATTTTCAATAACATATAATGGAAAAGAAAACTAATCTTCCTGTTGTACGTTGAGTCTTTATACATACATGCACTGAATATTTTAAATTCAGGGATTGGGTCATGCCTTACTATCGTAAGGGAGTTTAACAAAGCAAAAAACAAATTGCACCTCTAAAATTCAGTCAGTCCAGAATATGGCTTCATTGAAAGTCAATTATCTGAATTTTTGCAGGGTACTTTAAACTTTCGTATGTTTGTTTCAAGTTTCTTGCCCCGATGAAACTCCTTAAAATTAAAAAATAATGGACAAAACGTTAGTAACTACTAAGCAACTTTGTCGACAGGTATGACATAGCTGTCAACAAAGTTGCTTAATCTAAACTCATTGCGTACGTGATTGCTAACAGGAGTCGACACTAGATGTCGCGAAACTTATAGTTAGTAACTACGTCCAATCACGGAAAAAAAACATATTTATTCAGTATTAAACTGCATAAATAAAACTGTAAATTTAACAAACTGCCACCACCACACTAAAACGTTTTGTGCCTTATACGATTACCTCGCGCAATTGAAATATTTTCTGGTAGATGGTAAATTCAATAAAAATAATTAAAAGCACCAATTATTATATTTTATTAAAAAGTTTGCTTTATAATTTTGTTAACAATTGTAATTCTTACTGTACATATTCATTACATAATCTGATTTAAAGAAGAACCATTATTAAATCAGTAATCGTTTTGTTTAAAACTTTACAAACCCACTAAATAAAAATAAATTTACTAATAATAATCAATTCATGGACAGGCCTAATGGAATCAAATCTTGAAGATTTGAAAGGTGGTACTACGTTTAATTCAATGTTATCACGGCGATATTCTGGAATACGATAATTTGAGTAATCCGAACTATGATCATATAGTCGAGGATCTTCATAGATCGTTATAGTTTGTTTATCAGGGCGATTGTAAGCGTTAAATAAGATTTTATGATTATAATTACGGGGTCTATCATAAGCAGAGGGTTCGTGATAGAACTGCGGATGATGTTGGTGAAAATTTTCTTGATAATAATTGTTGGCTAGTCCATGACGGTTTCCTTCCCGTACTTTGCCTAAATTTTCACGATCCGAATAATAACCCTCGTTATAATTTTTTATTGCTGTTTCCAACAAGTTTATGGTGATTTCTACCATTATCGTAATCACCACCTTCTTTGTTTCCTCTTAATCTAAACGAAATATCCAAATGACTTCCACCATCATCCAGTGATTGACTATTTCCATAAGCACCATTATTAGATTTTTTAGCGTACTCACCACCTTGTTCATCATTATCATTGTAATAGCTAGATTTATTGCTACTTTCGTCTTTATGATATGTATTATGAAATCCAGAATTATGATGACCTTTCTTATGCGCTACATTTTTATTTAACCCTGATATTGCTCCACCTTCTTGTTGATTAAATTTTCGGTCAGCGTAATTAGTTTTATCCAAATGGTGGTTATTATTGTTGTTTATAAAATCGTATTTACCGGCATTGTTTTCTTGAGCATAATCATTTCTGGAACCTTTATTGTATGCGTCTTCCAAATTGAAGTTCGTAGCTTTTGAATTTTTGCGCTACATCGTGATTGTCCCCATTAAGATTTTCTTGTTGATTTTGGGTGTTAATTAAACTAACTTTTGCTATTTCGCTTGGAACACATTTCACTGAATAAGTAAACGCGATAAATAATAGTACTCTCAACATGGTTGTTCTTGTTTTATTTACACTGACTGAAAAATAAACTAAAAACAACGGTATTTATAGGAAGATCATTTACCTTTAAAAACGTTTTATAAAATGTAACCTTTTGTGGTTTAAATAGGATGTAACGATTGAATGGAAGATGCGAAAAAAGCTAATTAAGTGAAAAGCAAACCTTGTAAGACATTGACACTAATTTCTGTATCAATAATTTAACTAACAATGAATCCATTTATTACGAATTTTTGTTGAAAGGGAAATCAAAAATTAAGAAAAGTATTGCAATTATAACATTTTTAACTATATTTCAAATGTTTTCAGTTTTCTGCGACCACGAAAAAATTTAATGATGCTAATTTTGGCAGTTTTTTAAATCATGATAAAGTAATGGTTATATTTTGTGTTAAGAAAGTAAATGTACAGTTTTTTATTAATCATTTGTGAGAAATATTCCAAATTCATTACTGAAATCTACAAAAAGTTTCAATTGCTTTTTTTAAAGTTTTAATTGCTATCAAACAAAAAAAAATGTTTAGTACTACATTAAAAACTATTACTACTATAGTATTTTCGCTGTAGCTTTGCGGTTAAGTGATTAGCGCTTAATTTCAGAAATCACATACTCTTATAGTGTTGTCCTCTTCTAACATTTTATATTATACCTACCTAAAATATTGGGCATGTCTAATCGCCTCGAGCAATAAACAGGTAAACAACACCATTAAGTATTGTTTGGTGACAATGGAATAATGAGCTCCCTTTTTGTTCAAATGTAAACTTTTTAAATAAGAAGTCAGGGGTTCTAAACCATTTATTTTTTATAATTGTTACATTATATTGATATCTCCTCATTACCACATTCATCGTCACTTAAACACACGTAATCAATAAAGAAGAACGTTCTTGCAACGAGTGGCCGAAGCGACGTCTAATTGCTTTATTTATTCTAATAATAACAATAACAAGCTCATTAGTGATAAGGGAAAATGAAAATAACATTCCTAGCCAATTGCAATTTTAATGACGAATACCTATGTAGAAATTTTAAGTACCACTGACTTTCACAAATATTGAAGCATACAGCTCCACTCAGCAAACATGATAGTCGGAAAATATGTCAACTAAAATAATTAATTTGAAATTTTTGCCACGATAAATGATTTAACCAATCACGTTTGAGAATTTTAAGTTGGTACATTCGCATGTAAAAGCAAATTGTTTACAGTTTAGAGCTGACATTTTTCGCGTGCTTTTTCTTAATTTATTACAAATTCCTCACAGTATTACTCTTGTTTACCAAAATCAGTTTTTTGAAAACTACTTCATTTGATTTTCGCAGTAAAGGTATGTATTTTAAGTGTTTTAATAAAATGTAATTTTAATGTTATTTTTATGTTTTAAGGTTATCTTATTATGGCTGGAACTACGAAGAAAACTATACATTCTGAGGCTCGAAACATTATCAATAATGTTATACAATTCTTCGATAGACAAAAGCTGCTGGTGAATGGGCATTCCCTTTAGAGAAGGCAACTGAACTTGCAGCGGCTGCTGTTGGGAAATCGATGGCTACTATTTTGAGGATCAGAAAAGAAGGTGCTGCGACTGACAGTGAACTACTGCAATCACCATCAAAAAAGAAAAAAGCGGAGGATCCAACAAAATAATGATGGATGAGTGTGATTTGGGAATTTTAAAAAGAACAGTGCAAGAGGTTTACACGGTTGACAAGCAAGTGCCCACGTTAAAAATTTTAGTGAGCAAGATGCAAGATAAGATTAATTACACTGGCGGACAAGAAACTATTCGAAGGCATCTATTAAGAATTGGCTTCCACTTTAAAAATGTGAAAATCGAAGAAAATTACTTATGGAACGTAACGATATCGTAGCTTGGCGTTCTCGTTATTTACGAAAATGGAGGGAAAACGCTGCTCTCGGAGAAAAGAAAAATCCGGTTACTTATTTAGACGAAACTTTTATTCACCCATCTTATGGGGTGAGTAAATGCTGGCAGTCAAAGGACCAACCAGGTGTATATAAAGCTGATCGTTCTGGTCAGCGATACATTATTGTACACGCAGGTGGTGAGTATGGATTTGTAAACAACGCATTGTTAATTTTCAAATCTAAGAGCAAATCAGGAGATTACCACGATGACATGAATCATCACAATTTTATACAATGGGTTGAAAAACAGTTAATTCCGAATTTGCCTCCAAAGGGATCGTTGTTATGGATAACGCACCATACCACAGTGTTCAAATTAACAAACCCCTACCCAAGCCACAAGAAAGCAGGAAATTAGAGACTGGCTTGAAAATAATGAGGTTTCAACAACTGGGGACATGAGGAAAGCTGAATTGTTAGAACTGGTGAATAATATTAGCCACACTAAAACATTCTATGTGGATGAAATTTAAAAAAAAAATGGACATACTGTTTTACGCTTGCCTCCATATCATTGCGACCTTAATCCAAGGATATCGAGGTGTTAGTGAGAAACGCTTTTGCAGAAGTCACAGCATCAGATTGGCAAAAACAGTGCAAGCATGTGGATCAATTGGCTCAAGAAATGTGGGAGAATGATGGATTACTTGACGAAGTAGTGGAAAAATTGGAATTTGTAGTGAATACTGGTTTGTCGGAAGATGACACAAATTCGGAAGAAGAATATGAAACTAATTAATGGAATTGTTTAAATTATATTTCTGTTCAATTTATTTTTTTTAATTTAAAAACTAATTTGTGTTATTGCCAAGGAAATAACTTATTCATTCATTAGATTAAATATAAATCTAATACATTTAAAATAAGCAGAAGAAAATTTGTAAATCTTTAAAATTATTTAAAATGTTTCTGTAGAACTGAATATTGTTACTAAAAATGTTGCGTTATTGTTATTAAGTTTAATACAGTATTTCTTTCAAATTCTTAATTTTCTGTTTATAAATTTGTTCCGTTTTGATCTTGTTAAAAGATTTACACATATTATGCAGCACACAATACATTTGTGTGTATCAAATAAATCACATTTAAATACTTTTTTCGGAATGTACCTTACAAGCTCTATAGCGCCAGTATCCCCCTCTCCAACTATCTTGTTTGCTGAGTTTAGCTGTACAGTTTGCAAGTGGAAATCCCTAATCACTTAACCGCAAAGCTACAGCGAAAATACTATAGATGCATTATGATTTAACTTACTTTAACTTCATTTTAACTATAGCCAATTTAATATTTTATTAATTAGTGTTTTTCATCAAGTCTATAAATACGTATTTTATCACATTAGATCTTATCAGTGGAGACAAGTTTAATTGTGAGTTTTTTAAATGTACAAAGAATATTAAATATAAAATAGTTATTTACATTAGAGTGTGCCTGCGGCTCGGGCCTGAAACCGAGTTGTCGCGCTGTAAAATACCTAACACACGACATTTGTATTAGATTTTTTGGCGGAATGAATCATAATCTTTGATGATTATAAAGCAATGTTTTGACAATGGTTTCATTTTGACAGTTGGCAGCCTGCGTTGTGTTTGATTTGATATTGACAGCTATGCTGTCAACGGTTAATAATCGAAACCGATTTTGTGTGTAATTTAGTATTTTCAACCACAAAATATGCTGTGTACAATTAAAACAAGTCGCAAATATCCATTTATGTATCTACGTGAAAAAAAAAATTTACGCAAGGAATGTGAGTTCTCAAGGAGATGTCGCGGATTTTATTACCAATGAAACTAAATAAGAATAAGGACAACTAAGTACCTTTAAGCTGATTATTGCAATAGGAAAGCCCCGTACTTAAGTTTCAGTTGTAAAAAGATTCCAGCTAGAGTCGTTGGAAGTTGGACTGTGTCCAAATGGTAAAAAGTTTAGTTACTTTGCTTCTGTTTTCAATGTGCAATTAAAAACAAAGTAGGTAAGTAAATACGTAGGTTATTACAAAAAATATTCGAATTTACTTTTTATTTTAGTTAGAGCTATCAAGAATTGTTTATACTCTACTTGTAGAAGCTAGATTTAAACGTGTTAATTGTTCTTGTATCCTCAAAGTTTTCCATTTCACAAGAATTAAAGGGTTACACAGTTTTCATATAGAACAGATATGCATGAGAAAAGCCGACACCTGGGGTACTATTCTTGAAATCATGAGATATAAAGTCTTGTAATATATCAGTACAAATTCGAGCAATTTGTTTTTATTCTAGCGATAGAGAGTCGTTCGATGAATTGGTAGCATGATTCAAGAATATAGGACCTCTAACTGATATTGATAACTGGTTAACCACTAGTCGCAGGCAGCTTACAGTAATTTCTAATATGCTTCCCTGTTACCTGTTTACTCGACTTAGATTGAAGTTTGATTATATTGATATCCTAACATTTTCTCTATAAAGTTTAAGATTACTTCAGCAGTAGGCACATGAAAATGTGTTAAATAACAAATAATTTAAACACTTTGTAATTAAAGTGTATTAATTGTTGATGTCACAACAACTATCTGTATTAATTACCTTTATATATATTATATAATTGTACATCTCACCTTTTTCTTATTATACATATACTCATAAACAGTTATTTCTTATTGTAGAATTTTAATTAACGAGAAATAAGTGGTCTGTGGAAACAAATGTTATACGAGCGGACATCTTAATTACATAGTGTGATAATTATTAATAATAGCGTTTTTTTTTTAATAGAGTGGTTTAAACAATAAAATGTCCGATTTAGAGTTGGAGAGTGAATTAAATGTAAGTTCAGAGGAATACAATTAATAGCAGCTAATTTAAATTCAGATTTATTACCTGAAAAATCCAAAGAACGGTACTTAAATAAATTTAATAGTTTTAAACGGTGGTGTAAAACAAAGTCAATTAAAACATATTCTGAGAGTGTTTTGCTGTGCTATTTTAAAGAATTTGTCGATAAAGAAAAAAAATCTCTTTGGGCAATATACTCAATGATGAAATTTACAAAAATTTAGATATTTCTAACTACACTAAATTGATAACATATTTAAAAGTAAAAACTAAAAATAACAAACCGCAAAAACGTAAAATGACCAAGTAACAACTTTTTTAAACACTGCCTGCGATGATGATTTATTTCTTATGAACGTAAGTAAATATTTATATTATGATTGGTAAATATGTTAATCAACTACATTAATTACAGACAACTTGGATAATTAGGTATTAGTGGTGCCTGCCGAAGGAATGAGTCATACACTCTAAAAACTGAAAATATTAAAATTAAAGATGATATCATATTTATTGAATTACCTGAAACTAAAAATAATATATACAGAACATTTGCAATTACAAAATCAGATTGGGTAGAAATTGTCAAGAATTATATTAAGATACGTTTAAATTTAACTGGAAACCTGAAATACCAAAAAGATCGATGTGTTAATTCACCAGTAGGTCTCAACACAATTGGTGGAATTCCTTCCAAAATTGCTGCTTTTCTAAAACTTGAATGTGCTGCAGATTACACAGGGCACTGGTTCCGCAGAACTTCAGCCACGTTGTTAGCGAATCGAGGTGGAAATCTTGTTGATATCCAAAAACATGGTGGCTGGAGATCTTCTGCGGTGGCAGAAGCTACATTGAACAGTTCACAAAGAGAAAAGTTGAAGTTGCACAAATTATCGGCGATGAAGGCCCTTCCACATCAAAAAGATTGTGCTCAGAAACCATTGAATTTTCTGCACAGGATTCCTGTATGATTAATGTAGATTTACAAAACAATACTCTACAATCAAATAATTTAATACCAGGACTATTCTCTAATCTAGAAAACTGCAACATTACCGTTAATATTTTTAACAATTGCAATGTTGATAAATAATTTCTGGTGCCCACATTTACTTTGTTCGTAGTAATCGTTGTAACCCAAATTTCTATTTAATAAATTGTTGTGTTTAAGTACTATATTCAACTGCATTATTACGGGTATTATAATATTAGGTTATGTCGATGATGCAAGCAGAGCTACCAACCTCGAATTATGAATCAGTTGTTTTATTATTTTTAAATACTTGTTTTTTTAAACGTACACAAACAATATCTATGAAAAAATATCGGTAAATTTGATTTTTATAAACAATTTACAATATGAGTAACATGTTTTAATTTTTAAGCCACAACTAAACGTAAAATTTTACGGTGCACGCTACCGCATCGGTGCAGTAAATCGAACCTACTTTGACTGACACTGACAGGTACTACTGCATTTATAGTAGGCGAGGCCAAAAAGTGTATTACATACTTATGTGAGGTATTGTTAAACTTTTTTTATTAGCTGAAGTTTGTCATTTAATTAAATAAAAGAGTATACAGGGTGATTCATGTAGCCCGTCGGTTTCATAAAATTCTATCAATATGCCCAAACTCGACTACTACCAGTCTAACTAAAATATTTTCAAAATGGCGGATTTTCCGAATATACCCGAAATTGACGCCATCTAGGTTTTTTTAGTAGAATAAACCTATTTTGACACCATATCTGAATTCTACATAAAATTTTGTGATCAGCACCATTATATTGTCACAGTTTTTGACATATGTAACATTTAATGCAAAAAATTAGATTTGCAAGAAATTTACTACTTTTAAACCATTTCGAAGAAAAATAAATGATTCTCAGTATTTTGATTTCTACATATTCAACCGAAAAGTTGTTGAAACTTTTGTCGTATCGCATTTTCCTACTGTAATTTTCAAGGTTGACTATCAAAAACTGTCAAAAATTTAATTGTTTTAAATAGCACCAACTACTTCTGATGACCGAATTAAAATTTAAATCCAATTTAATTAACAGAATGCATTGCTATATTCAGTTGTTTATAAGCAATTACCAATTTTCTGATGAAAATACACTGTTGTTCCCATTTTTTTAATAATTGCATTTCAGTAACCATAGCATCCACTTGCTACTAATAATTTAAATGTGTCCACAATTTTATTAGTGTTTACTAATTTGTTGAAAAGTTTGGAAAAATATCAAAATGTCAAAATAGTCATTACCATTTTGTGTAATGTGTGACATTTGTTATTGTATTTTGTACAAAGGGTTAGTATCGCCATCATGAGAACAATTACTTCAGACTCCTCGCTAGATGATATCTTCTTTTTGTAATTCTTTGTTATTTCCAATTTTGTGTATTTTTTACTTAGGTAGGTATATTTGGTATTCATTATTGATGGAAATTATTAAAAAAATATATTTATTAATTTGTACAATTTTTATCATTAAACCATATCTGCATAATGCAGAATGTCTTCTTTAACAGTTTTGAACTTTGCGAAGTTCGGCATGTTGAGACGTATTGTACCATATCAGACGAGAGAAAACGATGTAGAATTAAATTTTAAGATTGGATTGAACAACATTTTACATTTCTGTCTTTACATGCTTTTACGTTATTAGCACTTTTTTCACGCTTTTATTATAATATTTTTTCAAAGTCGGTTTGTGCCTATTGTCGACAAAAATAGTTGAAGCATAAGTAATAGAAAAACCAGGTAGGAAAAACGTCATGTAATTGTACCTAGTACAACCTATTTTTTCTATCAATGAGAACTGCTCAACATGTAAATATTTCTCATTCAGCTCCCAGCAGTGGCGGGTTATATGGTAAACGCACTAAGCCGCGAGGGCCCCGTCTTTGTAAGGGGCACCAAGAAATATCGATTGTGTTAAAGTGTTTCTTTAATTGTTTTATAACACTTGTATTATTTTATTAAGTTTCACATTAAGAAACAAACAGTAAACACTTTTTGTTGTATTCCTTTTTTTTTGTGATTTTTTATCAAACAATATTTTTATGTTTTTATATTTTCAGTGACCTCTCCAATGTTATTTTTATTTTAGAATTATATTTTGTATGTACGACTGCCGGCAGTGGGATGAATATTCTGGGTGGCGACACATGCGCACCTCTATGGACCCAGAAAGTCAAACTAAATCACTTTTGCCGACTCTTTTGCTAGTCTTTGCTGCAGTAGGTACTATAAGATTAAAGTGAAATCATACAATGTGAAAATTTAAAAACTTACAATGGGCTTTATCTCATAAACGAAAGATTACATCAAAAAATGCTTAAAAGCGTTTCTTGGATAAGAAGGGGGAACTAAAATAACATAAAAGAGAACCCACCCCCCCATCAACTCCCTATGTATGATACTTTTAATCAGTTGGCTAAAAAATGATTACAAGAAAAGTAGAAAAAAGCCGATAACACGATAATTATTCAGTTTAGGTATAAGAACATGATATATCATTAGATGAGTACTTAAATTATACATCGAATGAGAATATAAAGAAGCATAGTTGCAATTTAATAAAAATTGTATATCTCAAGGTTAGCCTGCCGCTTTGGGGTGCTAGTGTCGGCCCCTAGTAACCGACTAACCAAACTAACCGTTTTGTTTAATACCGTTTGTTTATTTAGCAACGTATTATATTGCTCAAACGGCAAAACACCAAAAAGACTGCACCAAACAACTTTACTCGAACACGTGTTTCAATAGGTAAGCTATCATCATCAGCAAACCGATACTCCTGATGATAGCTTAGCTATTGAAGCACGTGTCCGAGTAAAGTTTTTTGGTGCAGTTTTTTTGGTGTTTTCCCGTTTGTTAAATAGACGCTGCACTTTAGTGTTCCATTCCTTTGGTATTATATTGCAATTATACAAAACAATTGTTGCTTTCGTTTGCTGTAGAATTTGGTTGTTTCTTCACAACATAAACGCGCTTTAAATAACTTTGGTAGAATTGCTTGTGTGCTTTCATAAAATTGTTTCTATTGTAAAAAGCAGTTTACTATTTTCTAATTACTAAAAGTTAAGGGTTGATTTTCTTCTACGTAATTTTTGCTTTAGTCATTCTTCAAAATTCGGAAAAATTCAACAGATTTTTATCGCAAACAGGATCCAAAAGAATTTTTAGAAAATTCTTACTCGTTTCAAAAAATAGTGCTATTCTTATTTTGCACACATTTATTTATTATATAATTCCTAATAATTTGACACCTTATTGAAACCGGTTGTCACTTAATTATTACAAAATAAAGGAATAGGTGTCTTTAAAATCTTCTAACACACATACATTAGGTGTTTGCAAGTTAAGACCAGGTTAAAGAGAGTTAGGTGTTCGCTTTCGAGCCAGAGTTATAACAAAAGATTCTTGTGACTTATAGACAGGTACTCATGCTCTGTTCAGGAATTTGTTTGGATTATTGGATAATTTTTTGGATTCCGTTGACTTTAAAATAAAACGCTCTTTAGATTTCATTTAATGGTAATTATTTAGGTCCAATGGTTTTTATTTCTTTTGCCATGTTCAAAATTCGTTTAACCTAGCGTTGGCGTTGATACAACGTTTTGTTTATGCACGCTTTTCCGTTCTTTAAGTATGATTAAAAATAAGAAAAAATATTTCATTATAATTTAAAAAAAAATAACGTTATGTACTAATCAAATAATATGTACATTATTATTTATACTGTCGATTCTCAAAGGTTTCCTAAAAAGTTTTCAATAGAAATGGTCGGAATGTTTATTGGAATTTTCTTTCATTTTAAATTCGGACATGCAGGTCAAACTTGTGTTGATGAGTTTCTCATAATTAGGGCCAAATTTAAATAAAAGTTATCGTAGGTGTTCACATGTCAAATAAGACTTATTTTGTTGTAATTTTCTCTTTTAATACAAAAATCAAAAACTATTTCTCACAAATTTATTATTACTTATTTTACTATTAGTCATCTGTCACCTGTATAATTTTATCGGTCAATTTGAATTACTAAAGTGTAAGCAGCAACGCAGGTTACAACTTGTAACTTCTCTTCTCTGCTGGTTGTAATTTATTCCCGTTTTTGGAATTATGATGTGTCAATCCTAAAAGATAATTCTACTTCAAATAAAACAATAGGAGAAAACTGGACCAAAATTACGCCATCTAATCTTAAATATAAAATCTCTGATTAAAGAGAAATAACTTATTGTTACACCTACATTTGTTGCATCTGAAACGATAATGTTCGTTTCTTAATAAACAATAAATAATACAAGGAAGAAGTTAACACGGTTTAAAATTGGTGAAGCAAAAGAGTACCCACTTCTCTCTTTGTTCTCTAAATTTATGTAACTTGCAAAAGATACACGTATCAAACGGACAGGATAAAACTAAAAAAAAAATGCATAATTTTTTTGCGTAAATACAATTTACTAATTCTGTTTTGTTTAGGAATAGTGAAGAAGTCGGGTTTTCAAAATTTTAAGTTTTGTAATCTTCTCATCTTTTCAAGTAGAAGTATTGTTCTATTGTATTGTTCTAAAAAAATATGAATAGAAAATGTTCTAAATATGACCTTCAATGATCTGACAACACTGTTAACGTACGTATGACAAGTAAGGTTTGTATCTCTCTCTTACAGTAGGTTGTTAACAGCTGTTTTTTTTTTCACACAAACTGTCGGTTCTTCTGAAATTGAATATTTATTGCTAGGCAACACACAATACACGACTACTTTTTATTCCAATACTTTGCTTCTCTTCCCCAATTACATACTAAGTTTCGCTTATCTACCTTTTATGTTTCATAAGATATTAATTTTTCAGTAGATTCAAATTTTCGTAGTCTACGCCAGAAATGATTTTTTTTCTTAATAATGGTAAGATATAGGTACGCCAAACCTGATAGTAGAAGACGTATAATTTTATGCGGAAACCAAAAATAAAATAAAAACTGGGGCATTGTAGTTAAAATAACAAAGTTAGGGAAGTGACATCGTTATGAAAATATTTTCTGTAAGTAGACCATGTCTATTTGTATAAAGTTACAAGTTTTCAACTTAATTGGTTTTTTCGTTCTCATTATTCGTCTAACATGTTATCGTCAAGACACACCCTGTATTAATATTGATGCGAAAGCCATGACATGAAATTTACAAAATAAAACTTGGTCTGGGTCTCTAAATAGTACATTGGCTAAGATTTTGACGGTTCTCAATTGAGTAGAAATTTTTTTTTTTAAGAATTACCCCAAAGGTTGTCTCTATACAATAGATGGAATGAAATAGAGCAATATAGCACGATTTAAGGGTAGAAGCACTGATGCAAATTTTTTAGGACAAATGTAGCTTTAGCTAATTTACCAATAACGTAATCTACTTAAATGTTTTAAAACTTTAGCGCCAATACCTACAGTGAACTTAGGATTAGAGGAGAACGTATTTAATTGTGTTCTTTCTTTATTTAATTTTAAGTTATTGTCAGCAAAACAATTATCAATGAGTTGTAACGAGTTATAGCTCTTGTTCTTTAGTCTCTTGCTGTCTTTATATAATAATAATAATTAATATTATTTGTATGTTAAACTATTTATTTCAAACCTTCTGTCGTGGAGAAAGTATGGCCTGTTACACGATAAGAATGAAAATTTGCGATGCTCATGATTCCTTATGCTCGCATCCGGCTCGCACTCGCAACCTTTCACGGTATCTCAAAGATGTGAACTTTAGTTCATAATGAATGAATTTAGTGCCGACTTTAGTAACTTTACTGCTGATTAGTGACGATTTCGGAACAAATATTTAAAACAGGAGATAAAAACAAAATTCAATCTGCGATTTCTCTGTTTATGATGTTCTTTAATTATGTACAAAATTTGTTTTTCGTTTTCGTTTTAATGCACTTTGTCTATACTTATTTGGAATTTAGCAATTTCTGCTAATATAGGATAATTAAATTTGGGGTAGGTAGGTGTTATGTAATGTAACATATTTGGAATGCTTCGCAAAAGCAGTATAACGTCCGCGGATAATGCACTATATAATTTGTGTTTAAATTCTCTTATATTTAGTACAAGGGGTACTGCTGCATTGTCAAACAGTTGCTAACATTTTAATGATCAAAATTAATAAGTGCACTCACATATTTGATTATAAAATTGTAATTATAATGTTAGCATGATCATTTTAAAATATTCATTTTATAATTCTTATTCATGTGTAAATCATAAATTATCTTTTAGATAACTACGTAACATATGAAATATCGGTACACAGAGATAATGCAAATATTCTAATTTACGAATTACGAGTTCTGGTATTCAAACGATTTAATTACATTCGATTACAAACCCCTTAGTATTCCGCAATTGTATTGCTATATTAAGTACCTACTTTACAAAATAAAATATCTACATTATCACAATCTATTGGTTGTTTCACTATTAAACTAAAATGTTGGTCCGGCTACTTTATTTTATTCAACGACACTACATATGACATCTGTAGAAATACAGTTCAAACTAAAAAAATTCTACAAAGATCGCATTATAACCAAATCATTCTTAATGTTTATTAGAATTTAGTGTAAATAGAAATAATATTTTAAAGAACATAAACAAAATTAAAAGCAACATTGTTCTTAGTATTAATCTTTAAAGAAAATGTAAATGTAGGTATATAAAAGTAAATGTATTTTAGTAATCCCTTTTGAGATGTAAAGCATCATTACGCCTCATTTTCAGTCCTTACAGATTTAAATTGTGTTTTTTTATTAATTTACGAATTTTTCGTGATTTTGTATTTCTAATTTTATTTTTGTAAATAATGGATATTACTGTAATAAAGTAATTTAATATGTAGTCTATATTGGTAAACATAACTATGTAAACAGTAAAACAGGTCGCCGTTATTGGGAGGAAAAAAATTTCTTTCTATGCGTTGTTTATTAAAATCTTTTAAGTATGGAACATAATACGGTTCGCTATAGGGTACTATATATTATATTAAATAATTAGACGATATAATACTGAAAGAGTTATACATATTGAATACATAATACATACATTCACATAATATGTACCTATTTTCTAATTGCTCGTTATACCTATTACAATAATTATTTACATACATATACATACCATTATATTATATTTGTGTAAAAATATTTTTGTATTGAGGTTTTACATTTTTAAGTTTAGTTTGTAAAACAGAAGATTCACATTTTGATAAAATTTGAAGTACTTCTACCGCTAGTTCACTCTTATCATTAGAAAATAGAAAACTTTGCACATCTCTTAGTTTTTCACACGCTTCACCCATATCTTTAATGTTTGACGTAAAAACTTTGGATTCTTCTGCACCACTTTTATTGTTCAAATCACAGTCTTCACTATAGTCTAATTCACTGATTATATTTTGAATACCTAAATTGGGGCTTTCGGTCGAAATATCACAATCAATAGATGCATAATTTTCACGGCTTACACGTTGATTACCTTCTAGTAATACAGAAAAAAACTGAGCTATTATAGTGGAATTTTGTCTTCTTCATCGAAATTTAGCAATTGTAATAGGCAAAACGTTTCTCCAGGCTACTGATATCGAAACTAAAGCGCTGGTTAAATTGATACTTTTTTCCGCATCTCCAAAAGAACGTTCGGTATTTGTGAATGTTAGCAGCCTTTTAATTAAAAACTTCATGTAGGCCATCTTAAAGTTTTGGATTATTCCTAAATCCAGTGGCTGGCAATGGGATGTGGCGTTTGGGGGTAGAAAAACAATGTTCACATTTTCAAGAGTCACTTTGGGATGAGACGTGGCATTATCCAAAAATAAAAAAAACGTTTCTTTTTCCATTTTTCCATAAAATATTTTTAGCCACAAAGTCATAACCTTTAACGTCATCCAAGCTTTTTTATTAGATGCCTATTCTAAGGAAATTTGTTGATATGATAACCTTTTCCAATGACTACTGGATTTTCCTTATCACCTTCCATATTTGTACAAAATAAAATTGTCAATCTTGGTTTTGCAGCTTTTTTACCACTACATTTATCGCAAGGTAAAAAAATCCGGTCTCGTCAGCATTATACACATTTTGGGTGAATACTCGTTCATATTACTGACAGCTTTGCTTTCTAAGCTTCAACAGCGTCCAGGTTAATATCAGCTGACTCCCCGCAAATTGTTTTAAAGGTTATGTTATGTCTTTGACAAAATTTCTCAAGCCACCCATTTGAAGCTTTAAAATCCAATTCTTTCTCTTTTATTAAAGGTCTAGGTATAGGGATATTTTTATTCCTAGCTTTACAAAACCAATTTTAAACTACTCGATCAATTTCTAAACCTTCAGTTCTAGGAAATTTTCTCTTATGCTCTGTATTGGTACCTTCTTCAAATAACTTTTTTAAGTCACACTGTGTACTAGGAATTACATTATAACAAACGAATTATTAGGGAGATTTTGAGTCACTTAAAATAACGTCAAAATAAGGATCTCTGTCGTTATCGTTATTAACGATAACGATAACGTTGGTGCAATTTAAATGGAGTTTTTTGGATTGCATTTTCGAGAAGTGTAGTTATGTCAGTATTTGGTTTTAATTTTTAACCCTAACCTATTTTTGTGAGTGCTTATATTATTTTCATCAAATCAAACAAACTCCATATAATTTTTTTTTTATTTGAACAGTTTTATTTATACAAAAATGGAAGGCAATTTGCAATTGGTTCTTCGGCGCCGAAACCGGAATAGAATTAATCATAATTTAATTAGAGGTTTGATCTTACAAGATATATTTGGTTTCCCTTATAATGAACTACAAAATATGCTGGATAGACGACGGTTAAACTTACACAATTTAGAACCTGCGGAATATAAAGTCAACTTCAGATTTTCCCAAGAAGACTTACAGCGGCTAGTTCGAAGTCTTCATATCCCTAATGAAATTGTGACAAATTCTTCTCATGTAGTTACAGGTAATTAACATGATCGATTGGAATATAAAATTGTTCAGGTTATTCTTAATTTTTACAGGTATGGAAGGTTTATGTATTTTATTGAAACGATTGGCTTATCCAAATCGCTTAGCGGACTTGAAAAATTTTTTGGTCGATCAACTTCAGCATTGTCTGAAATAGCCAACTTTGTAAATACACACATTTATAATAATTTTGGACATTTGTTGGAAGATCTAAATACTTTGCCTTGGTTAAATCAAAATCGTATGGAACAATATGCAAATGTAAGTTGATTTGAGTATCTATCCAAAAATAAAATTGGTTATTGTTTTTTGCAATTATTTATTTCAGTTTGTGATTCACAAAGAAAACATTTTAAAAATATAGTAATCCCATAATACTAAAAATTAAATTCTTATAAGTTATACAAATGAGCTAAGCAAATATATGCAGGTTTCGCTGCACGTAACTAAAAGTTTTGTCTGTTTTCATAGGCTATTGCGAACAGAGGAGCTGCATTAGCGAATTGCTGGGCATTCATTGATGGAACTGCACGTGCCATATGTAGGCCTTCTATAAATCAAGAAGAATATTATTCAGGGCACAAACGCTTCCACTGCCTAAAATATCAGTCTGTAGTGACACCAGATGGTTTAACCGTAAGCTGCATGGGAGCATTTCCAGGAAGGAGACATGATGCCGGTATATTCAGAGAAAGCAACCTTTATGAACAATTAGATCAAAAGGCCAGATATGACGATGGCCATACTTTTGTCTTGTATGGAGACCAAGCTTACGGTATCCGGGAGCTTCTGATATGTCCTTATCCAGGTCGAGGACTGAATGAAGAACAACGAAACTTTAATGCCTCCATGGCACCGGTTCGAGAGGCAGTTGAATGGAGTTTTTCAAAAGTAGTGTCAGAGTTCGCATTTGTAGACTTCCGAAAAATCAAAACTCCTTTTGCAGGATGTAGAACCAATGTACAAAACAGCAACTTTATTAAGTAACTGCCATTCTTGTGTATATGGGAACCAAACTGCTCAATTTTTTGATGTAGAGCCCATTGCACTGGAGCAGTATTTAAATGTTTAGTTTAGTATTTTACCTAAAATTGTTTTTTATATGAAATAAAACATCTATAAAAAGAACTTACTTTTATTTATTTGATATAAAACTCTAATCATACGTAATTATTAACTACAAATAAGTTGAATTTACTTTGTTTGATTTAGTAGAACATTTATTAACCTGTCTTGGTTGCTAATTATTTTATTTAACTCATTAAATCTGTCTTCTTGCATCTGCAGATTTTTCTTACTTTCAAATTCTCGAAGAACTAGTTTTTCTCTTCTAATTCAAGCCTCTTTTTTCCAGCTCTAATTTTCCCTCTTCGATTTTTAATTTTTCCTCTAGAAGCTCCTGATCTTTCCTTTTAACTCATTTTGGGTGTTTTCATATTCTTGTAAATATGCAAGCCCTTGTCTCTGAATACTGGTTCTCCTAGTCCGTGCCTTATTTCGTGCTAAAATATAATTGCAATTCAATAACCGATTCAATTACTTTAAGTGAAGTTTAAATCTTTCGTACCTAGAATGGTACGCTTGCTGCCACTCGACACTTTAGCCGTTTGTGTCACTTCATTTGTCGCAAGGCCAGCTTCATCTGCAGTATCCTCAAGCTGTGAGGAAGCACCACCTCCTGTCTCAATCTCTTCATCTGCCAACACAACAACTTCTTCAGCTACAAATTAAAAAAATAATTTAGGTATAAAAATTTTGGAAGACATTTTGCAATCACTTTTATAGTTATTGCATAATTATAATCTTCACCTTTAATTATGTTAAACATTAACGTAACTTATATGAAGTTAAATTGATTTTATGACTACAAAGGTATTTTGGATATATGTACTTACTGGCATAGTTATGATCAAGAAGTAAAGAACTTGGAGAATTATCTTCTATTCCACAGTTGTTGGAACTACCAACGTTTTCTTTTATGGACTCTTTGGCCCAATAGTCCCGATTTATTTTTCCCAAATTGGTGTCTTTCCTTTTTTTTTACTAAACAATTTGTTTTAGCGTGTTCACCCATCAATTCATCTATATTAGAACATAATTGATCTTTCTCAGTATATGCCTCCTCAATACCAGATCTAAAAATTTTACAATTTATACTTTCGATTGTTATTTAATTGAAATTTAATAAAGACAAATCAGACTGAATGCATACTGGCACTGCCAATATATGAAATCACATTGTAACTTAATGATAGGTTTGATACAACTTTATACTTACTTATCTCTTAAAATTTTTGTTTTTCTAGCCACAGCTTAATTAATAGCAACAAGTGGTCCCTTAAAGTTTTTATAACAAACTTTTTCCCTGTCGTTAGGAAAATATGTTCCTGAATTTCACACCATGAATTTGGGTTTTCGAAAGGATTTAGGCTCAGTACTTCTCTAAGTAAGGCTAAGTCATCCTCTTCCCGGAACCTTAACCTTTTTTTGTTTGCTGCAGCATTTTTCCATTCCTAAAACAAAATAATTTATAAGAATTTATAGTATACTTATTTTTAAGGTTATATCCCTGCAAAAATAACCACCGGAAACGTAATTAACATCCGCCGTAAATAAAGTTTGGTGTTATCGTTATAGTTGTTTGGATCTTATTTTTACCTTATTGCGCCGACGCACAAATAACGATAACCACAAAAACTGCTATTTTAAGTGATCCAAAATCTCCCTATTATAATTAGGGCGGTAGTATCGTTGGTGCAAGCAGTGCAAGTGTGAAACAAGAACGAAAATGAGCCAAAGCCAAATTCAGAAGCCTCATAATTCTACGTGCTTACTGTTTGTAATAACTGATAAATAAACTTTCCTTACTTCTAATTTTCCAGACTATATCGTCAGCTGTGTCGTATGCTTATAGTTTTAGTTACAAAAACCTATGTTTTTTTAGATTGGATATTCATATTTTGTTTTTATATGTAGTTAAGTTTTTGATTTTTCTTGTTTGCTACTCATCAAATGCTTTCGTGTTTTTCTACTTTAAATAAAATATTTTTTCTCATATTTTTCATGAAATCAAATATTGCTTCTCTCTTTACCGTTCCTATCCTATGATGGAATGTAACATACTAGTCATACCGGTCATATTATAAAACAGTACCGACACAGAAAAATAAACTGTACCTACAAATACGTACGGTAGGCGTCTAGTACGACGAAGCGGTAGAGTGTGGCTGGCATAAAGCAGGTGCAGTGTGACCGGTGACACGAACATAATTAAACCATAGGGTCAAATGGAGGCAGGACCATAACAATTTACAGCATATCGTTCCGATAATGTAGCTTCCAGCAAGGTACCTAACGGGCATCTATCGGCCGCAACGATTTTGTTTGTTGAAATGTTTATTTTTTTTAATTATAATGTCATAGAATCACGTATAATGTCTCTCAAAAAATGTTTTGCGCAATAATACCTATTTGAAAATTAAATCTATGAATTTGGTGAGGCTATAAAACGCACCTGGGCGACGACGACAGCATCTTTGTCAACGCATGCACAGTTTAGGTTTTAAAAAATGCCATTTTGACTTTGATTGTTTTCTAGCAGCAAACTCCCAAACTAAAACATAGAAAATTGCAATACATATCTCACGCTATCTTCACGGTAAAGGTTGTGACGTCAAGCCAATAAAAGTTTTCCGTGTATTTGGATAAATGCTTCTGCTAAGTTAATAAGTATTATAAGTAATTGAATGTTTTTTAGACTATTTTGGACGTTATCACAATATTTCAACAATTTTTTAATTTTTTTTATAAACATTTCTGATCAGGTATCTAATATGGAAAAACTTTAAAACAGTTTTTTTAAGTTTCTTTCATTTCAATTTGATGATGATGATTACATACTTAGAGGTTTTTACCACAATGCGCTGTTCAATAGGTTTCATTTTACTTCTCTCCAGAACTCGGTTTATGGCATTTGAGTGTTTAGGACGTGCCATATACTCAGCGGTAATTGGTTAACAATTACGGTATTAAGCATAAAATAAGTGTAGAGTAGAATAGAATAGAATAGAATTTTTATTTATACGTTACAATTATAAAAATTATTTGTACACGTCAAAAAATAGCATGCACTCAACAGCATACAACCGCTCAAGTAGTAAATAATCTACAGATAAAATATACAATAATATTGACAGAACAGATATATCACAGATCATTATTCATCGCAAATTTAAATTGAAAAAATTGATCAACTTCATAAAATGAATTATCTATTAAGACAGATTTAAATTTAAAGTTTTTAATATTCATTATTTTAACTGATTGAGGTAAACAATTGAACAATTTAGGTCCAAAATAATTAAAGCTGTTAACTAGAAGTCTAAGCATTTCTAGTAAAGTGCTCATGGATATCATTATTCAATGTATAATTGGCCAGGTTTTTTTTTAACATAAATAAGACAGTGATAAATATACAAACATATGGAAAAGTGAGTATTCGCAGGTGAATGAATTGATGTTTTACGTCGGCTCTATATCTCAAATTTGTCATAATGCGAATTACTTTTCTTTGGAGCCCAAATATACGGGATGAATGTGGTGCTTGACCCCAGGCTATCAAACCACACATAATGGGCGACACAAAAAGTGAGTAGTACGCAGTTAATAGTACATCAATTGGAACTAGATTGACTAAATTTCTAATTGCAAATATATTTTTAGACAACTTTGTTGCTAAAGTGTCAATATGTTTGACCCATTGTAATTTAAAGTCGAGATGAATGCCAAAATACTTAACTTGGCGAGCGTAATCACCAAACACAGGTTTATGACCAAAAATCATATTTACTGTTTTATTGTTATTAAGTTTAAGCTATATATTCACTTTGATTTAAGTTTATTACTTCCAAACCATTTCAAGACTCCCACATGAGCACCCATCATTTGAGTATGTACCACATTTAGATCAGTGTTGGCCGTAATAATCGTTGTATCATCAGCAAATAATATTAAATCACTTGCTGATAAGCGATTAGCAATATTGTTTATGTATATTAGGAATAGAGTCGGCCCCAGCACTGACCCTTGTGGAACCCCTACACCATTTTCCACCTTGGAAGGTGTGTTATTTACAACTGTATATTGAGATCTATTAGTTCAATAACTAGCAATTAGGTCACAGCTGATTGTATTGAAATTGTAGTAACGTAGTTTTTAATAAGCACTAAATACGAGATGTAGTCAAAGGCCTTCTGAAGATCACAAAACATTGAACCAACGTATTCCTTATGTTCTGTTCTTTCTATTATGACACGGATAAGTTGAACAATTGCATCATTTGTACATTTGTTAGATCTAAAACCGAATTGTCGGTAGTAAAATAAGTCGTATTCTTCAAAATGTTGATGGATTTGTTTATTCATCACAGTTTCCAGAATTTTAGAAATTACTGGAACAGGAGAGATAGCTCTAAAATTATTAGGTTTAACTAACCCCCCTTTATGAATAGGAATTACTTTAGAAATTTTAAGGGACTCCGGAAAAATTCCTTCGATTAGACATAGGCTAATTAATTTTGTTAGTAGTATTAATAGAATAATCGTAATTCTTTTGATTAAAAACATTGACATGCCAAAATGGTCTTCACTTTTTGTATTTTTCATATTATTAATAACATTTCTAACATAATTGAAAATAACTACTTTGAATGAGAATGGGGGAAAATCTCTTATAGGCTTTATTTTGATATTCAGGGTAACCGAAGTATTGTTCAATTGACTTGAGATTTCAATTGGAACATTTACGAAATGCTTATTTAACTTGTCAGCATCAAAACATATACACGATTATTCATGGTATACGACACGGAATATTACTGCCAAACTATTCAATAAAATTGAAAAAATATATCTAGAATGGATAGAGACCTTTCGGAGGAATATTATAGAATTATTTTCAGAAATATACAGGTGTTCCAAAATACACAGAACGTATCAAAAATTTTTTTTTCTTATGGAATGTCCTATATATTATTATATTTTCAGTTTCTTCGAAATAAGAAAGGATTTTATAGAGGTTTACCTTACTTAAACCTAATGGTTGTTGAGATATTTTGTATTTTATGAAAAAGTCGTTACAATTTTTGCCGATTCATATCTCAGCAACTATTCTCTTTCTCCAAACTAAATTCGCTCTCAAGTCTATCTATTGATCAGATTTTATGTTGAACTTGTGAAAAATCCATTATCATATACATGATGTGTACAACATATGATTAAATAATGACATGTTTTGAACCGCAATAACTTGCTTAATTTAAATGGAACACCTTGTATTTTATATCAACAACAAATGTAAAAGGTTGTCATAAAAAATGCAAATTTTTAAAATGAAGACTGATTTGTAACAATTTTAATATTTATCAAGTAAGTTATACAAGTTTGACAGATGAATATTATGTATTTGTAAGAAGCCCGTTGATTGACGGGCAAATTTTAATGCATGAATTTAATAATGCTAGACTCCGCGTGCATGTAGGTTGATCCCATTATTCTCTGAATAATGTTAAAACCTATGGCGGACGAAGACCCTTGGTCTCGCCCCCCTGTATAAAAATTTCCCGCTGGTTTGAAGGCAAGACCCATCGGCATGCCAAATTTCAAGTCTCTACGACGTCTGGAAGTACCCGTTTAATTTCGGAGACAGACATGAAAAAAATAGCCGCTTTATTTTAAGCAAATGTTTTTTGTATTTCACCAGTATGTTTTACAATATTGTAACCAGCTTAGGAATTGATCTGTAGAGCAGATAATTCATTAGAAGAGATATTATTGTGAAGTAAATTTGTACGTTTATTAAATTCTTGTAAACTCTATACATATTTATTTCTCTCAAAATTTAATACAGTTGATGAAATGTACACAATGCAAATCTTCTCCTTCTTACAAATACATAATATTCACCTGTCAAAGTTGTATAGCTTACTTGATAAATATTAAAATTGTTGCGAATCAGTCTTCATTATGAAAATTTTCATTTTTCATGACAACCTGAACATTTAGTATAGGACACTATAGTATTGTTTGATACGTAATTACATTTTACATTTGTTGTTGATATAAAATACAGGGTGTTCCATTTAAAATAAGCAAGTTATTGCGGTTCAAAACATGTCATTAAGTAATCTTATTTTGTACACATCCTGTATATGATAGTGGATTTTTCACAAGTTCTACATAAAATCTGATCAATTCATAGACTCCAGTGCGAATTTAGTTTGGAAAAGGTATTAGTTGCTGAGATATGAATCGGTAAAATTGTAACGACTTTTTCATAAAATACAAAATATCTCAAAAACTTTTAGGTTTAAGTAAGGCAAACTTCTATAAAATCCATTCTTATTTTAAACGTAGAAACTGAAAATGTATTAATATACAGGGCATTACATAAGAAAAAACACAACTTTGATACGTGCTGTGTATTTTGGGACACCTGTATATTTCGAAAGTAATTTTAAAATATACCTCCTATAGGTCTCTATCAATCCCAGATATATTTTCCCAATTTTATTAAATAGTTTGGCTGTAATATTCCGTGTCGTATACCGTGAATAACCCTGTAGAATAAATTAAACATTTTTATTTTTACTGTTAGAGTTTATAATATCCCAAAAAGTCACTGTTTTATTGTGTGCTTTTTAATAATAGAACTGTACTAGTTCCTTTTAGCTTTGTTTAATTCTTTTTTATATTGAGTTTTTGCTTTGTTAAATTGGAATTTCAAGTGTTGATCATTTGAGTCTTCGTATAATTCCTATAATAAACACAAGTTATCGCGAGTTCTGCTTAGATTTAAATCAAACCAACAATTTTTTGGTGAACTAATTCTACTACTACTGTAAATAAAGATTAGTGTGCAGAACGTATGTGATAAAAGAACAAATGTCTGTGTGAGGTAGAGAAAAGATAAGAGTAAATAAGTGTGTGTAAACGTCGTTGATTAGACAATCGTAAGAAACATTTTAGTTTATTTTAATTATTATTTACGTGAATAAGAGATTTGTGTAAAAATTATTTCTGAGACGTCAGAATCAGAGGGATCTTTGACGAATACAAGAAAAAGAATGAAGGACGACGAATATTTTAAAATACTTCAAAAAAACAATACAATGGTTAGATCATCAGGAAGAGCAACGGAAACGCAAGAGCAGAGAAGAGTGGAAGAAGGAGCAAGAAAAGGACGATGAGGAGATGAGATATATTTGGAGAGAAATGTTAAGGAAATAAAAGAAATTAGAGCAAATCAAGAGAAAGCTAATGAGGAGGTAAGATTAAAGATGAAATAAAAAAGATAAGTGAGAAGTTGGAGGACAAATGCAAAAAATTGGAAGATAAAATAGATATGGTCTAGAGGAAAGGGTAGAGAACACTAGAAAAGCAAAAAAGACAAAGAAGGTTGCTGGTCAGGGGAATGGAGGAAGAAACAGAAGCAAGAAAACAAATGGAAGATATAAAAGGAAAAATTAGAAATGTAAAAGAAAATCAAGGAAGCAATGGAGATAAAAAAAAAGAATAGTTATCATAAAACTGGAAAGCGCAGAAGATAAAATTGATACTGTGAAGAACAAAAAAAGGATGAAGACACAAACATATACATAGACGAGGATATGTCGAAAAATGAAAAAGAAATACAATCAATACAGGCAAAAAAATGGAGAGAATGAAAAGGATTAAAATAGGATATATGAAGATGTGAGTCGAAACAGAAAAAGGAAATGGAAAAATGGAAGACAACCAAAAGAAAACAAGGAATAAAATACTAACATTAGCGAGGTTAAAAAATAAAAGGAAAGATTTCTGGAAGTAAAAGGTTTTTCAATAGGGACGCTCGAACTTTGAATTGAATCTTGGTGAAGCGATAGCTGTCAAGTTCGGCATAAATATTTATTGAATCGTGACATTTTAGCATGGAACGCTACACGCTGCAACAACGAGTAGAAATTGTTAAAATTATTAAATTTATTAAATGAGAAATTCGAGGGGCTTCGTCATCTCGCGTGGTGGCAACATCAACTGGCCACCGAGATCGTGTGACTTAACTCCGCTCGATTACTTTCTGTGGGGCTACGTGAAATCTCTAGTCTATGCTGACAAACCACAGTCAATTGCTGCCCTAAAGGCTAACATAACTCGCGTTCTTCGTGAAATTGAGCCCCATTTATGCGAAGATGTCGTCCAAAATTGGTCCACCAGAATGCAACATCTACAACGGAGTCGCGGCGGCCATTTGGCTGAAATTATTTTCCATACATAATGTCATAATATTCTTCAAAATATAATAAAAATTGTGGTAATATCTCTTAAACAGGTTTTTTATTTTATTTCAAAGTTCTAGCGCTCTTAATGAAAACCCCTTTATAAACTTTTTTCGTTCAGAAATTAAAAATTAAAAAATGGTTTTGGGGAGCACCTTTAGGGGTCGCTAGCTCCGCTAGGGGGCACTTTTAGACCGTAGTTTATGTGACACTTCGGCCTTTATTTTTGATGTACTTTCCACCCTTTAAGTTTCCTACAATTATTTCGGACCACCCTGTACATAAGATTTATGGAAGAGAACAAAAATACCACACAGGAGGGATAAGAATAAGAGAAAAGTCGTACTATTGTTGGCATTTGCTGACGACATTGTGATTGTAATGAAGAAAGAGGAAGGTATGAGGGAGACAATAAGAGCAACAAGGAAATATCTAGACGGAAAAAAACTGGAGGCTAATGTGGAAAAAACAAAAATCATCGAATTCAAGAAAAAGATAGAGGAAAGGAAGTTAAATTGGTGGTGGGGAGAGGACGAGATAGAAATGGTAGATAGATTTAGGTAAATGGGATAAATCTTCAAGTATGACAACAAGGATACAGACCAGATAAGAAAATCAAGAGAAAAAGGATATAAAATCATTGGAAAGCATGGAGAATAGGAGAAAGGATATTTGGTAAAAAGCGTGATGGTTGGAAGGAACGGGAGGAGTTGGAGAAAATTCAAAAGAAATACTGGAGATGGACGCTAGGATTAGATCGGGAAACATTTGGAACTGTCTTTCAATCAAAATCTGATTGAAAGACAGTTCCAAAACTGCTCTCAAAAATGAGGTGGCATTACGGGTTATTGCACTTTTAAGTTTTTTATCAAGCATAAGATCGTGAGAAAGACCAGAACTGCGTAGAACAAAAAATTCTGCGTTTGAGTAGAACACATAAATACTAGAGTTACATTACATTACACGATCTTAAACTTGATAAAAAACTTAAAAATTTGCATAACTTTTGAACCCGTAATGCCACTTCATTTTTGAAAGCAGTTTTGGAATTGTTTTTCAATCAGCTTTTGATTGATATGTTACTGGGCAATGCAAGTTGATAAACAAAAAAACTCGAAATCTTCAAAAACACTTTTAAAGTGCAATAACTTTTAAACCCATTCTAGTAAAACAGTTTTGAAAATAGTTTTGGAATTGGCTTTCTACACGCTTTTGATTGATATATTGCACGTTAGTATAGGATGTGAAACAAAAAATTCGATATTTTCAAAAATTTTGAAAGTGAAATAACTTTTGAACCCAAAATGTTAAAATATTTTTAAATGCATTTTTGAAATTGGCTTGCAATTAATTCCCTTTTGATTGATATATTACACGACTGTGTACATGGATTACTTGGTGAGATATTTACGAATATATGTTTGACTTTTGACCTCAAACATGACCTTACCTAATCAAATTTTGAATTTTTTTTTAATTTAATTCAACTTGTCTTATAAAGTACTACAATATATAATTTTATTTTTAAAATCCATCGAAAGCCAAAAATTTAAAAAAACGAGCGAGTTTTTTTCAAGTTTCTGATTTATCTGAAAGTTAAAATACTTTTAATGTACGTTCTACGCAGATCACGCTGTGTAGCGATCGAAAGGGTTTCTAAGAAAATTGAAAAGTCCTTTAACAACTTTTTTGCACTTCCTTTATTTAATGATTCACTTTACGCCCGCTTCCGCAAGCGTAAAACGACTCTTTTTCGCTCGATTTACTTTTGCGCCCGCATATTTTACTTTTAGGCCCGCTTTTACTTTTAGGGCCGCATACATCGTTAATACCGAATTGATCCGAGAATTTACGATTAATCATTGACAAAATAAGAATAAACGGTACGAAATTATGCATGAGAAATGAGATGAGAATCACTACAAATTATTCTTAAAAATCAAATTTTAATTAAATTGCAGAATCCGAATATAAAGCAAAATTTTCTTGTAGAACTGGAGTAAATACAATAAAAGCACATTTTCCGTTGCTTTTTTAAGCAGACATCATTTTAAAAAGTAATCGTATGTATTTTCATATATTTTGTTGGATTTAGCAAGTAAGAAATCCGGAACCACGTTATCTGCTACCTCTTTAATACCGGGAGGAGTTTTTAGAAAGTTCTTCATTATCAGTTTCCATGTCCACTGATTTTGGAAGCTTTGTAACTTAAATTTTTAATGACGTTTAGGAATGCCGGTAAAGAAGAACATTTTATTCTTAATTCTTGTAAGCTACCCTAGAGGTCGCGACCAATTTTACGTTCGTAAATTTAAATTTTTTAATTAATTTGTTGTTATATGATACCTTTAAAATAACAACAACTAATCTTATTAGTACTATTAATTTAAGGTTTTATTGTATTTCTTAAATTAAAATAAAATATGTAATTAAAAAGTAAATCTGTTTCGACTTAGTATTACTAAGAAGTGCAAAAAATTGTATGCACCACAGGTGTAAAGTGCTTTTAAGCCCTCGCCTCCGGCTCGTGCAACAATTTTCATGCTCGGGCTTAAAAGTGTTACTTTACACCCCTTGGTACATAAATAACTATTTTGTTATTTGTTATTGAACATAAAAACTTGTCATTATAAGCTAAACTAAATGTTTTGTGTGTAAAATTAATTTTGAAAAAAATATTCAAAATTAAATATAATTGACTCAGCATATCTTTTATCAGTGAATTTATGTTATTTTTTTTCGTCTTAGAATCAACTTGCGCATCTAAGCTAATTACAACAGAGGACGTCCTTCTCGATTCAAAAAAAACTTAGCAGATGCATCTTTTCCAACTGGGTCCGAAGCGAGTAAATTGTATATGTAAATAATAACCACAATTATATGGAAATATATAAAAATGTTTTTTTTATCATAACTTGTATTGATGCAAATACATTTTATTTCTTACAAATTATTCGATTTTTGTGCAGTTTTTTGGTGTTTTCCGTTTGTTCTTTAGAATCTTGTAGGATAGTTTATTGAACTGGTTATCTAGCATTTAAGCAGTTGAAAAGGTATGAATGTGAGATATGTAGAGAAAAAATAATTAAATAAGAGGAAGATTTATTTTCTGAAAATGAACTTTATTTAATGTGTAAAGATTATGAAGCCGAGCATATTTAGTTTGTATCTCACTTATCAAAAGTTTTTAATCCGTCATTCGCTATTCATAAATGTACAAAACGTATCGTTAAAAATATTTTTACATGTTTAACATCAGAAAGCAAACAATTTTCTTAAGTTTGTATTGAACATAAAACATTTACTATCAATTTGTTAATTAAATAAAAAATAAACGCTACTCTTAAGGCGAATCGGAAAAACTGGAATTAATACGTTTAATTCCGCTAAACTTAGAAAGAAACACCGGAAATTAAAAATTTTATCTTGATTTAGTTTAAGTTCAATCCAAGTAAATTTGGTTTTAGGAAAATTTTTTTAAATTTAAAAATTAGCAATTTTTAACAATTTAATAAGTGTATTTAACCGATTGACCTTAACTTAACTCCTATTTTAGAAAAAATGAATTATTGAAGTTTGAAACACGATTTAAAAACAATTCGCAAATCCAACTATTATGATACACTAGGATAAATTCGTAGCAAGCTAAATTACATGAGTGCACATTTTTTATTGTGCACGTGCAAGTTATTTATGTTGCGAACGAACGAACGTCTTTGGAAACGTCTGAGTTTGATTTCTTGAATCATTCACGTAGGTAGAGACCGATGTTGCATGTATGCGAAGCAGTAACAGAATCTATGTTACAATATTAAACCGTTCGCAGGAGCACTTTCCCAATGAACAGTTTGTTGGCCGAGGGGTGAAAGGGGCATTCGTTCCTTGTAGGAGATGTAGTTACGAAAAAATAATAAGGCTTGCGTATCTTTACGAATTTTATAATCAATGTTAATAGTTTGCTTGTATATTTGTTTAGTTTAACCGAATCATTTGTTAATTTAAAAAGACAAATAAAGTTTGATTTGATTAATATTTCTGTCCAGATCAGAAGAGTTGCTGCTGTATTGCAGTTGGTTACTAAATAAAATAATTTTTTTTTACATCGATTGGGTTCACGTAGGAAGTTCACATTTTACACTAAGGCGTACAGAACAAATTTATTAGCAAACTCACCAATTAGTGTTATATGCAACCACTTTAATCGGATAATTTCTTTGTGTGACATTTTATAATGTTATTTTACAAGTATTTAATGTTTAATTTGAATTGGAATTATTTCCTGTAGAAAATAAAGATTTTTATAATATTCTTTTAGATTTCCGACGGAGAGTTTCTACAGGGTGTCCCGAGTTTATTTTTACATCCGGGAACCCTGCATCAAGCCCAAAATTCTAAGCGAAAAAGTCCAAATAACATATGGTACCATACGGTAGCGCTCTTTTCAACTTTAGTTTCTGTTGCAGCTCGCAGTTATCGACCTTGAAACTAGAGAGGCAATTCAAATGTTGCTCGCTTAGCGCTCAATGGCCAGCGATATTTTTGGGAATTGTGTGAAAACGGTACGTTTCCGACCATATGTTATTTGGACTTTTTCGCTTAGAATTGTGGGCTTGATGCAGGGTTTGTGGATGTAAAAATAAACTCGGGATACCCTGTATATTAAGAATATCTTCTCACCTTTATCAATCATTAAAAATTTCCGCAAACCCATATCGATTTACAACCTAATGTGGAAACAACAATATTTGTAGATTGTAGACATCACAAAAATCTGAAAATATATTTTTACAATAAAATAAGCTTTAAATGAGGTAGAACATTTAATTAAAACTGAAAACTCTCAATAAAAACAAAAACTCGGGCTGCTTTAATGTCAATTTATTTCCGAATTATTGGAATTGCTATGTATTTATATTTAAAATTACCAATGCAATTTAAAAAAATGCAATAAAACGAAAATGTTTATACAAAAAAACGGCGCCCCTTTTACATTATAAGAAATTGTTATGTGCTGTAGTAACAATTTAAAAAAATTAGCACAACAAATGTATATATTGAAAATAACAAAGTAAATCTAGTTGTGGGACCATTAGAAAATTGTTATAAAACGACCATATATTCATGTTACACAAACTCTTATACATTGCAGCAGAATAACAGTTTGATGGTATAATAATCATCTGGAGTTTATTGCTCTTTTAGAAGTAAATCACACTAACACATACACAGAATTGTAATGCACTTGTAACACACGGTTTTTGCTACCTATGCATTTTCATTTTCTG